>PVJI01007654.1:0-33069 GCA_004026765.1 Micronycteris hirsuta
GCGCTCCGCCCCCAACTGATTGTACCTTTACACTTGCTATTCCCGCTGCTTGGAAAACCTTCCCAGAGCTCTTCTGTCTAGAAAACTTTGCCTCATCTACATAAGGTCTCCTCTGACTCCACCAAATAATCTTAGGCATACCTTTACTATTTTCCCTCCATGCTTTGTCCACACAACACAGACACACACACACACACACACACACACACACACACACACACACACACACACTGCCATCATGGAAGTAATTAATGTGTCAATTGCTGTTTACGACACCAAAGAGGAATCATTAAACACAAGTATATCCCACATTATAAGTCCAGCACCTAATAAAGAGTAAATACTCAGTAAACATCTGTCTGATGAAAGAAGTTTGATTGTAGACATGGTGAGTCTAGTAGGATAACTGAGACTAAAAAGCTACTACAGATATGAGACTGGCACTTGCGGACAAAGAACAGGACTGGGCTGTACATACTGGATTTAAACCCAGAAAGGTAAGCTGAGAGGATAAAGTACCCATTAAAACAGCACACAGGATGCAGGTAGCGACTGAAATTTCTGGAATATAAAAGTTTAGAAGAGAAGAGAAGGAACCAGGGATAACGAGTAAAGGCGGAAAGAAAGATATAAACAAAAAAGTAATTATGAGACATCACAGAAAGAGAACATTGTACAATGATTTCTTAGCTAAGTTAAGAAAGGGAGTGGGGGTTAGAAGGAGCTTCCAGAAGGTGCGAAGGTGTCAACTGCCAGACATTGCTAAGAGCAAAGAAAATAAAATTTAGAAAAACTGAGTGCATTTCATAATTAGCACATTATTAATAACCTCTGAAGTCCAGAAGGCCATGAGTGAAAGTAATTTTCAAAGTGGTTAAGTAACAAGCAAATAGTTAGGAAACAGAATTATTATCAGCATAAGAGATTTTCATTTTGAGATTTAGAAGCAGCATCCTGAATACATTTTTTCCTCATAGCAGGAAAAATATACTAAACTCAAACTAATAAAAGCCACAGAAGCATCTTCTTAAACAAACATTTGTCAGTAACACAGGATACAGAAAACACAATACTCCAAATTTGTTTCCTCACATTGAGTACTGGTGCAAGACAGCATCTTTTAATTTAGAAAACTTCGGAATGATCATTGTTTTGGAGGGTGAAAAGAATTAAGCATTAGTATCAGTACCATCGTGAGGTTTATTACATCCATAAATGGGAAAATGCTTAAACTGTCTTACACATTAAAATGTATATATACAAATAGGAGATTTTTGCAAGTGTCTCAAATTTTCAAACACAAATTTAGCCATTAAGAGCAAAAGCTATTGCTGACAACTGTCCCTGTATATAACACACCCCATGAAGGCAGAATTCCTACTTCGTAGGGAATCTCTTCAGCTCTTAGGTGAACTGTCTGGCATCGATAAATTCTTCAATAATTATACTGGTATTTAGGAATGAAGTGACCCTCTTCTAAGATGCGTTTAATAACAAACAAAATTATTTAACAAATATCTGAAAATACCAAAGATAAGTTGTACATTTGTGACTTCTTTTAAAAGAAATTAATATTTCAAATCAAATGCTACCTATTAGCATAGCTATCCTTACAATTTACTTTGTAATAAAATATTTAAATGCTCTAATGAAAACATGGCACTCTAAATGAAAGTTATAGGAAGGATATTTTGACAAAAATGAAAAATTCAAGTATTTATTCTATTAGAAAATTTTCTACTCAGGCCAGAGAAACATTAAACTAAAATTATTTTTTCATTATAATGATGAAAAAGCTTTTCATGTTATACAAAGTGTAGTTTAAGAGTTAATTTGGGAATCCAAATAATTTAAGTACACATTTACAAGTTATTTTTTAAATATGAACACAAATTAACCCTCAGACGTATAAATCTAAGTACCTTTCCCCAGTGTGAACAGACTTAAAATGGCAATGTGTCCACAAGGTAAGTATTTTAAATGTTCCAGTGTTACTTACTGAGTTAATGCATGAAATCGCTCAAAGCCAAGCTCTTCGACAGCCAAGGCAGCTGTACATAAAAGACACTTTTCAGCACTACACACGGCAAATAAATGATACAAGATACACACAGCAGGCTGTAAATATTTCAAGCAATCAAAATTTTCCCTTTTTCCTTACTCCCTTAAAATCCTCAGTTTATTTTCTACTTTACTATAATATAAATTTATACTTTAACACCTTAGTTACCTTGATTAAAACTAAATGGATGTAATACTGAGAGTGTGGAACAGTGATTAAATAATCAACTCTTCAATTCAGTTAGGCTAGCACAGTTTTTAAAGCATGAGGAATTACTGGCGATTACAATGCCTCGCAAATCATTGTGATAAGTCTTGCACTCAGATAATATTTGATCCATAGATCCAAGTAAAATCATCATAGCTAATCTTCCTCCTTATAATATAAAATCTTTAGGTTTAATGCTTAACTATTAAACAATTGTGAAAAAATGGTGTTGGGAAAACTAGACAAATACATGAAGAAAAATGAAACTAGACCACCTTCATACACTACACACGAGAATAAATTCAAAATGGATCAAAGACTTAAATGTTAGACCCAAAACCATTAAAACCATAGAACAAAGCATAGGCAGCAAAATCTTGGACATTGCTCATGACAATATTTTATTGGATATATCTCCCTAGGCAAGGGAAACAAAATAAAATAAACAAATGGGACTACATCAAACTAAAAAGATTTTTTCACAGCAAAGGAAATCATCAATAAAATAAAAAGACAACCCACAGAATGGGAGAACATATTCACCAACACATCTGATAAGGCATTAATATGCAAAATTTATAAAGAACTTACAAAACTCAACATGAAAAAAATAAACCCAATTAAAAAAATGGGCAAAGGACCTGAATAGACAATTCTCCAAAGAGGGCATACAGATGGCCAATAGACATATGAAGCGATGC
The DNA here is from genome assembly GCA_004026765.1 of Micronycteris hirsuta. Lineage (NCBI taxonomy): Eukaryota > Metazoa > Chordata > Mammalia > Chiroptera > Phyllostomidae > Micronycteris > Micronycteris hirsuta. Next base: position 2,971 of record PVJI01007654.1, read on the forward strand.
TCCATGTCACTAATCATCAGAGAAATGCAAATTAAAACCACAACGAGATGCCATCTCACACCTGTCAGCATGGCTATCATCAATAAATCAACAAACAAGTGCTGTTGAGGGGATGTGGAGAAAGGGGGCCCTTTCACCTTGTTGGTGGGAATGCAGATTGGTGCAGCTACTGTGGAAAGCAGTATGGAGGTACCTCAAAAAGTTAACAATGGATTTGCCTTTTGCCCAGTGATCCCACTTCTGGGAATATACTTGAAGGAACCCATACCACTAATTTGAAAGAACATAAGTACCCCTATGTTCACGGCACTGTTATTTATAATCACGAAGATATGGAAGTCACTCAAGTGTCCATCAGTAGATGAGTGGATAAAGTAACTATGGGCTGTAAAAAAGAAAAATTTACTCTTTGCGACAGTATGGATGGACCTGGAGAACATTATGTTAAGTGAAATAAGGCAGGCAGAGAAAGACAAGTACCACATGATTTCACTCATATGTGGAATCTAATGAACAAAGTAAACTAACAAGGAAAATGGGGACAGACTCACAGATGGAGAGCAGGAGGACAGCTAAGGGTGGGAAGGTTAGGGGGTGGTGGGATTGAGCAAAAAGGAAAAAGGACTCATGAACATGGACAACAGTGTGGTGATTGCTGGAGGGTAGGGGGTGTAAGGGGACTAAATAGTAATGGAAAAAATAAAGATTAAATAAAAAATAAAATAAAAGGCATAGCATTTTGAAATATAGGTTCAACAACAGCTTTAAGTTTGTTTCCTCATTAATTCATATAACTGTTGAGAGTTTCAATAACTTATTTAGTTCATGTTGATTAATATAGTACTATTACACATTTAAAAGATCAAAAGAAAACCATTTAAATCAAAGGTAATCTTTAATACTTTTCCAAGTGCCAGGCCCCCTTCCTCACTCAACCCACATCACAACCCTGCTGTGTCCTCATTTCCCAGGGAGATGGCTGGGGCTCAGAGGAGACCCTCCCAAGTGCACGCAGCTGTCAACAGCAGAGCTGAGACTGCAACCCAGAGAGTCTTGGATCCCCACAGATAAAGCTGAATCAAAATGCCAACTCTAGTTTATCAAAATGAACAATTTCTTATGTATACATATATTTATAAGGCAGATCTTAGTACTTAATTCTCACTATGGAAATTGATTCAGCAAGAGTTCAAAATTTAAAAATTTTGATTTGCAACTTATGTAGTCACAATATGCTAGGCTTTCAAAGTCTAGTTTTAATTTGCAAATATTTCAAATTACTTTTTAAAATCTTTAAATTTCCAATGGATTAAATAATCTTTTCATTTGTGTGGGAAACAAACAAAATTGAACCTGAGTATTCACTACTGCAAACAAGTGTGCATTATCAGAAGCCAAAACTATACACACCACACAAGCCAATGAAATTGATGTTTGTACAGAATGTAATATTGATGATGATGGGGAAAATACTTCACATTTAAAATTTTAGGATACAATAAAAATTCTTAACTTTTCCAAATTGTATTAATTTTTTGTGCCTGATATCTAAATAATTTTACTGGGAATATACTATAAAAGTTGACATAAAGACAGTGATTTAGAAAAAGGAGGCAAGTAAAATAAAGGGCTTAGCAGGCAGGATGGTGGAAAAACATAAAACAAGAAAAAAATATAGTTGAGAATAGAGAAAAGAACAGGAAAAATAGATTGTTGCATGGAAAAAACTGTAAGTTCATTTCATTTGTCAACTAAGGTAAATTCTCAAATTTTTAGTTAATAAAACTTTTCAAATTTATTCAACTATAAAAACAAATTTAAAATCTGGTTTTACTTATGTCCACTTTTAAAATGAAGCAAAGTAGACTTCCGGCCAAGATGGAGGTATACGTAGATGCACTGCGCCTCCTCGCACAACCGAAAAAAGAACAAATTTAAAAACAAAAAACAACCAGAAATGACAGAAAATCAAACTGTATGGAAGTTACACGACCAAGGAGTTAAGGAAGAAACATTAATTCAGACCTGTAGGAGGGGTGGAGACAGGCAGCCAGGTGGAGAGGACTCTCGGTAAGGTGGAGGTTGGTGGAGCAGGAAGTCCCACACTTGCATGCAGATAAACCAGGAGGAACAACTGGGGAGCAAGACTGACTGCCCAGTGTTCCAGTGTGAGGAAATAAAGCCTCAAAAGCTCTGAATGAAAAAACCTGTAGGGGTTGTGGCAGTGGGAGAAACTCCCAGCCTCACAGGAGAGTTTGTTGGAGAGACCCACAGGGTCCTACAATGTACACAAACCCACACACCTGGGAATCATTACCAGAAGGGCCCAATTTGCTTCTGGGTAGTGGGGAAAGTGACTGGAAGCTGGTTGAGAGCCGAGCAAGTGGCATTGTTCCCTCTTGGACCCCTCCCCCACATACAGCACCACAAAGCAACAATGTGGATTGCCCGACCCTGGCAAATACCTAAGGCTCCGCCCTTTCTATGTAACAGGCATGCCCAGACCAAAAAAAAAATATGGCCCAAATGAAAGAACAGATCAAAGCTCCAAAAATACAATGAAGTAATGAATAGATAGTCAACCTATAAGATGCAGAGTTCAAAACACTGGTGATCAGGATGCTCACAGAAATGGTTGAGTATGGCTGCAAAATAGAGGAAGAAGTAAAGGCTATGAAAAGTGAAATAAAGGAAAATATACAAAGAACCAACAGCAAAGGGATGGAAATTGGGACTCAAATCAGTGATTTGAACCAGAAGAAAGAAATAAACATTCAACCAGAACAGAATGAAGAAACAAGAATTCAAAAAAAACGAGGAGAAGCTTAGGAACCTCTGGGACAACTTTAAACATTCCAACATCCAAATCATAGGGGTGGCAGAAGGAGAAGAGGAAGAGCAAGAAATTGAAAACTTATTTGAAAAGATAATGAAGGAAAACTTCCCCGATCTGACAAAGGAGACTTCCAGGAAGTTCAGGAACCTCAGAGAGTCCCAAAGAGGGTGGACCCAAGGAAGCACACACCAAGGCACATAATAATGACATTACCCAAGATTAAAGAGAAGGAGAGAATCTTAAAAACAGCAAGAGAAAAAAAGACAGTTGCCTACAAAGGAGTTCCCATAAGACTATCAGCTGATTTCCCCAAAGAAACCTTGCAGGCAAGAAAGGGCTGGAAATAAGTATTCAAAGTCATGAAAGGCAAATGCCTACACCCAAGATTCCTCTATCCAACAAAGCTATGATTTAGAATGGAAGGGCAGATAAAGTGCTTCCCAGATAAGATAATGTTAAAGGAGCTTATCATCACCAAGCCCTTATTATATGAAATGTTAAAGGACCAAAAGAAGATAAAAAATACAAACAGTAAAATGACAACAAACTCACAACTATCAACAAGTGAAGCTAAAAATAACAAAAACAAAAATAAACTAAGCTAACAACTAGAAAAGGGACAGAATCACAGAAATGGAGATCACATGGAGGGTTATCAGTGGGGAGGAGGAGGGGGAGAGTAGGGGAAAAGGTACAGGGAAGAAGAAGCATAATTTGTATGTACAAAATAGACAGGGGGGAGGAGTTAAGAATAGTGTGGAAAACGGAGAAGCCAAAGAACTTATATGTACAACCCATGGACATGAACTAAGGGATGGGGAGAACTGCGGGGGGAGGGGGGAGGGTACAGGGAGGAGGGGAATAAAGGGTGGAAAATGGAACAAATGTAATAGCATAATCAATAAAATATATTTAAAAAAGAAAAAATATAATGAGGCAAAGTAAATTGGAAGATTACTAAAATGTTTTTCAAAGGGGAATTCACTATAGTAAGCCCACCTAAATCAGTTACTGAAGTACCCTTGCTACTGTATTATGAGGCCATTTAACCTATCACTACAGAATGTAAGTATGCAGTATATACTAAGATATTAATAAAAAATGTTACAGAAAAGATCTTACTATGTTCTTACATTTCAATATAGAGACTGGCTTTAAGCTCCTAATCTTTAAAAGAACTTTGAATTAGTTCAACTATTCCTGTCAAAATTTTGATAACCTTAATAAAACTCTTAAACATGCTTACGTGCAGCCAGGTAAAACTGGAAAATATTTAAAACCAATCTTAATGCTATTTTTGACCATCATCCTTGTGAATATGTTCTACTCATTTCCTTCAACTGTATTATCAACTCTAAAAATATTTTTCAATTTTTGTAAGATTTTATTGAAAGGCCCGAGAAAGAAACATTATTGAACAGTTTAAGTTTTACAAAGTCTTCCTGCAGACGCACTGCCATGAGAACGTGCTGCTGTGACTGCAGTGGGACAGAGCAAACACTGACATCACAGACACCCTTCAGCTCCAGGGGCAACAGTGCGTCGCAGACAGTCCTGCAGGGAAAGCGAGCTGGATATCACAGTCAAAATTTACTTTCTGGAAGTCCGCTAATTTCTTTAATAACAATTCCCATAGATGATAGGTAATGGAAAGCATTAAAGGTAGAATAAGTCACGTATTCAATATAAGCACTTGGAAATACCAATTATCAAAAGCTACCCACAAGCAAGGTAGTTCCTGAAAAGAAAAGCAGAACAGCAACTCTTTTTATTGAGCTTCTGTACCACTGGTTCATTCTGGCAGTTTGTAGGCCAGTTACATAAGAATTTTCAAAGGCTAAAGACCACAGGATATATGATTTTTATAAGAAAAGTAGTTATTTTATTTCTTTTAAAGAGAAACCTCCAAAGTCTGAAAACTTAAATAAATGCAAAATTAAAACTCATAACTAAAATTACTTTAAAATAATTCATATACAGTAACACTATACAAAAGTTGAGGAGGAAAGGAAATGATGTATAATGAAAAAAAGTGCCCATTTTGCTCTGAGAAGCAACAAAAATATTTAAGAAATTTTCTAATGTCAAAAAAATCCCTTTCCCCCAATACCAAAGGAAATATTAAAGCATTTGAAATTAAAGTATATAGAAATATGTTCTTAAAACCTTCTAAATGAGGGCTCCAATGCTCAAAAGAGAATGTCACCCAGTAGAAGTTTAACTGGAACTTTTTACAAAAGTTTAAGAGATACATTTCATTTTTCTCTAAAATTGAAAGCAACAATAAACAAATATAAAATCCTCTAGTAGTTAAAATAATCAAAAGGGAAATAACAGATACTAAGGCTCATGAATTAAGCTTAGGCTAAAATAGTTCCTCATGATGTTAAAAGCTTTTCTTTTTCAAGAGGAAATACTAAACTTGCTGAAACAGAGAACATATACTTCAGCAGCCCTTGTTTCTGCAGATGAGAAGCTCTTCATGTTAAAACCCCTCACTTCTCGCTTAAGAAAGGAAATAATAACTTTGCTGGTTTTAAGCAAGAGAGGTGATATTTCTCCATTTGTTGTTTTTGTAGATAAAAGGCTCATAATGATACGAGGGAGGACCCCAAAGAAACTGGAATTTATTTATAAAAATTGTGGATTTATCTTACACGTTTTAACTTCAGTCACTTTCAGAGTACTCTCCATTTGATGCAATACAGCTAAGGAGACTGCTGTTTCACTGCTCAGAACAATGTTTGAACTTCTCGATTCTGATGCCTTTTACTGCTTCTGCTGTTTTTATTTCACCTCTGCCACACTGGCAAAAGGTTTGTTTCCCTTTCAGGACTTTTTTCATCCAGGGAAACAAACAAACAAAAAAAAACTCGTTTGGGGCAAGATCAGGTGAATAGGGAGGGTGGGGCACAGGGGTCACACTCATTTTGGTCAAAAACTGCTGAACACTCACTCAGCATGTGTGTGGGCAGTTGTGCTTGTAAATGATGCCTTGAGTCTTCAAAAACAATTCACTGAAGCCAAAGGCAGCCTCTCACAACAACGCCAGCTGGTACTGGTACAGATGGGTTCCTAGAACACTCACGTAGAGGGGGAAGCCTGTACTACAAAGAGGCCCACCCTCCAGAAGATAATTCAAGGGTTTCTGGGTTCCCCCCCCCGCTCATACAAGCCCTAATTTCTCTTTTAAAAGAGGAAATACTTACTTTCCTGCATTAGAGCAGGAGAGGTGGTATCTTTCAGTCCTCATACTTGTAGATGAGGGGCTCTTGATGCTACCACCCCTCATTTTTTCCCTAAGAGAGGAAATAACAGCTGTGCTGGGTTTCGAGCAATAAGGTACTATTTTTCCAGTTCTCCTTTTTGTAGATGAGGGGTTCATGATGCTACAACCTTTCATTTCTTTCTTAAGATAGAAAATGCTTTGCTGGTTTTTGAGCAGGAGTGGTCATGATATTCTCCAGTCCGTGTTCTTGTAGATGAGGGTTCATGAAGTTATAACCTTTCCTTTGTTTATAAGAATACTAATTTTGCTTGTTTTTGAGCAGGAAAGGTGATCTATCTCCAGGTCTTTACTCTTTTTGCAGATGAGAAGCTCATGATGTTGCAACCTCTCATTTCTTTGCTTCCTTTTGTGCAGGAGAGGTGATACATTTGTGTGTCCTTATCCTTGTAGATGAGGGGCTTATAGTATTACAACCCCGCCTTTGTCCCCTGTGAGGAACCTCTAGCTTTGCCGGTTTTCGAACAGGAGCGGTGATGTTTCTCCAGTCGTCATAGAGGAGGGGCTCAGCGTGTTTCAGCCCCTCATTCCTCTTTTAAGATAGGATGGCGTTAGCATGCTGCATATTGGCGACATTATCAGCACTGCTAGATTTTTTAATAGCCACTCTGCATGGGGTTTTGTTTTTACAATATCTGGAAATAGCCTAGGAGAAGAAATCAAATAGAACACAGGTATGTCAAAATTAAAAAAAAAAAAAAAAAAGAGTTCCAGCCGTAAAAATAAAACATCAATGGTAAGTCACATATTCCCATCTTTCTTTTTTTTATCCTCACCTGGGGACACTTTTTCATTGCTTTTAGAGAAAAAAGGCAGGGAAGGGGCAGGGAAGGAAGAGGGAAAGGGAGAGGGAGAAACATCAATGTGAGAGAGAAATACTGATTAGCCCACAAGCTGGGCATGTGCCTTGACCAGGAATTGAACCCATGACCCTTCAGTCTGCAGGACGATGCTCCAATCAACTGAGACACATGGGCTAGGGCCCCACCTCTTTATCTAGCTTTAGCAAGTGACTCTTAGGGTAGCTGTGATCTACACTGATAGGTCCTTGGGATTCTACTTTATGCTAATTCTCTAAGTGAATTTTTAGGGGCTATTATTAGATTGCTAGAGCAAAGGGGAACTTAGAATTTATTAAAGTTTGGGTATTCTCAGAATCAAAGGTAGGATAGGCTCCTAACAACAATATCATCTGTTGCCTGTACACTTGGTTCCTTAAACATAATAAACATACACTTGGGCAAAATCAGTGTTTATTTAGCTACTTAAATTCCATCCAGTTTTCATTAGTTATTATGAAATAGTTATATTTCAATAAAGTACAGGCATGTACTTCTAATGATCGAAGCATCATAAGGTACTATTTCGCTTGCACATTAGTCAAGGTAGAAAATGTCTTATTCTAAAGTGCCACCAAAGTTTTTGTGAATAATTTTGTTGTATACTCACCAAAAGTGGTAAGTCACAGATACTACTTTGTCCCATGAATTTTACAATTTCCATTAAAAATTCATGTGCTTTCTTCATCCAGTATTTGAAACACATATTATACAACCAAAGTATAGGTCTCTCTGGTTAGCTCTGTCTAATAAACTCATGGGACTGAATTATATAACTGTGGCATATATAAATGGAATGAATTTGCAAACTGAGTTAAGAGTAGTAAGTAGATTATGTTTGTAGATATGATTAGTGATACAATTGTAAGAAAGTATTCATGTATAGGTTAGAACAGGACAATTTCAAATAAAAAACCATCAACAGATTAAGTTTGATTTAAAATATTCAAAATCATGGTCACAGAATAGATCTATAATTTTTAAAAATATTTTATTTATTTATTTTTAGACAGAGGGGAAGGGAGGCAGAGAGAGAGAGAGAGAGAGAGAGAGAGAGAGAGAGAGAGAGAGAGAGAGAAACACCAATGTGTGGTTGAGCACATTGCGCCCCCTACTAGGGACCTGGCCTGCCAACAGGCATGTGCTCTGCCTGGGAATCAAACTGGTGATGCTTTGGTTCACAGGCCAGAGCTTAATCCACTTAGCCACACTACCCAGGGCTATAATTTTCTTGTAAGGTGGGATTCTTACATTTGAGAATGCTACAAATATGATGTGGAAGGGTTATAAGTCTTCTTCAGTGTGTTAATCTATAAAAGTCTTTCATTTTCCTAATCATTGCTTAATATGATTTATCCGCAGATGTTGGCTTTGGTGTCTGACAGAAAACTCCACTCAGTGATTCCACAGCCTTACCTCTAGGTTCTGCGCTCTTTCTTTTTGAAGAGGAGCAAATACAATTGGCAGTCCATGGTCCCTTGCTAAGGACCGAAGGTCAAAATAGTATTTGGCATAGACACTGGCAGAAACATTAAGACGAAACTCTAGTAGATCTAAAAAATGCCTTTCCATCTCATTCCTGGGGAAGAAAAAAGGACAAAACTAACACAGGACAATTTTAGTCAACTTGGCTATTTTCATACAAGATTGGGTATGTTTAGGGTGGTATGGCCATAGACCACTTAGCTATTTTCAAAATTATCATTCTAAACTATCAGGATGGCTCTGAATTTTGTTTTGAAGCAAATAAAGCCTATACAACTGTTCCAATTCACTAATGTTCAAACAAGCAAACAAGGTACAGCTATTTGTGGTCCTTTCTGCATCCCAGCACACTGAGTTTGGGACAAGAGGGAGGTGTGGTGTCTCTCTTGTGCCTTTGGGGCTCATTCTTCAGAGTCCCATTAGTGCGGTTCATGCTCCTCGTTCCCTCGTGAGGCCTTACCATACTGATCAGATGAAAGGAATGGTGCGTGCTGTTTCTTAGCTCTGAAGAACGTGCTGACGTTTTCACTAGGCTGGTAAGAGGAAGGGGCTGACTGAAGTAGAGATGTGCCAACTAAAGCAGTCTGCACATCACCACGGCACCGAATGGGTCCGTTGAAGGCCACTACTATTATCTCAGAGGAAGGGGACTTTTGAGGCAACAAGAATTCATCTCTAATAAATAAATAAATAAATAAATATGCCACTTTCAATGGGAAAGGAAACCCCTCCACTGCCCCCGTGTGTGGGGCTAATGTCAAAGAGCATAATGCAAGTTTTTGTTCACCTTAATCTTACTGGGGTGAGAACTAACTCATCCCATTCATAGAGTTAAAAACATGATAAATAACTAGAACAAACATGAGAGAGGCTTATTTTCGAATATATTTGGTTTGTTAGTTTTAAAGTTTTAATAATATGTCCACTGGATGGGTCAACAGAGGCTTGACCTTCTCCTGTGTGGAGAGTAGTAAGAATCTGAGCAGAGATAAGGTGTTCCCATTTGCTCAACTTTAAACCTAACTGAACTCACTTCCACATTTAATTTCCTGTTCATATGGCCATAAGTCTATAGAAATGTAAATCATGATGTTTTGATAATTAGCTAATCAAGACTTAATATACTACAGGAATAAATGCACTACTATCCCTTTATATTATCTTCACTAATACATGTTGTGAAGAAATACAGTAAGTTGACAGGATTACCATATCTATCAATAGAGGTTTAATCATGGAACAAAAGCATTATGCCTATAGAGTACGCAACATCTGTTTTTGTTGTGTTTTCTATGGCTAGATGGCTGACCAGCATATCATTTACAGGTGCGGCAAATGTTGTGAATAGCAGCTGCTCAGTTTAACTTACTCTTTTGAAGGGAAATAATATTCTAAAAAGATGTACAGATGTTGGGAAGTTTGAAGAAAAAGCTGACAGATATCAATTTTTCAATTTAGACTCGAAATGAGAACATTAAAAATAGCAGGGGAGTAATACCAATGTATACTAAACACAGTTGTAATGCCTTCCAATTTCCAAAGATCATAAAAAAAAAAGCAGCCTATTATAAACAGAGCCCCTGGCATTTCTTTGTTCATACGCAGAAAGCATTCTTTACAATGTGTCTTCCTGAAGGTGGACACAGATACCCTTGCCCTGGAGCTCACACCTGTGAAAACCCACACATTTCCCTGCACGCTCTCTGATGGTATAGCTAGGACCAGAGCCCCAGCCAGCTTAGTGGCAGGTTTTGAGAAAATTTAAGCTGCATCCTAGCAGGGCTAGTGTTCATGAGTACAAATTATCGTTCCTCCAGGGGTCCAGTTTGAAGACTGATGACAATGGTGTCAAAGTCACTTTATTTTCTGCAACTTCCAAAAGTACTTCCATTGGTTTTAAATTTATAATTTGCTGTCATACTACTTGTTAAAATGGCTACCAGCAATATCACCACGACTACTCAGTTTACACTATTATCAAAGCGGGCATTTTTACCAAAAACCACTTTGATGGCCACTGATAATCCCTGGTCCCTTCTCTTAGCACCAAGTGTCCTCACTTTAGTTGTAAATGTGCATTTTGGTTATTCTGAATGAACCTTACTGGAGTAATGAGCAAAGGTGACGGAAACAGACTTTTGCCGCCGCCTGCCACCATCTCAATTTTCCTGCACTGCTCAATATGATCAAAGGCGTACGGTCCTCTGTACACTGCATGTGTGCATACCACCCAAAGTCAAATCTTTGTTCCTTACTATATGGACCCCCTTCACACAAAGACATTTTCGCTGTCAAGCAGGCACTTTGAGAGTCTGTGGGAAATACCTTTTTGGCTCACCCTGACCACCACCCTCAGGACCCTTCACAGCAGTGAATGTAGCCACATCTACACCCTTTGTTAAGTTTGGTGTTTCACTCCCATGTTCATGTGCCAGCTCTGAGGAGCACCCTCATGGGTAACCTGCAGCCTCCCACAAAGCACTGCTGTGATTGCTGAGTGTCCCTAAAAATTCTCAGATGGGATGGGCACTGGGAGATGCCCAGCGATGTTTCTCTGACTGCCTGAGAGGTAGGAACTTCCTAAATCATCAGACCTATTTTCAAACACATGCAATGCTCTTTAAAAAGCAGGAAAGAGCACAGAGATCTTAAACCTTTATATGTGGCTAACTTTCTATCATGGTTTCTTTAACAACAGAACTTCAGATAACAAGGAGGAAAAGATCACTAAAAGCACACATACAATGCATGACTCAGGTTTAAGCTAATAACCCCTCGATAGTCATGAGGCCTTAGGATCATAAGGTGCCCAAAATCTACTTCAAAGGCCAGATGTGTGCTCCTTAAAAATGGACTGGAGACAACAGAAAAATGTTGGATGGGATCCAAAATGGTGGCAGAGTAGGTAAAAGTTACAGTCACCTCTTCCCAGGACCAAACTGGAATTACAACTAAAATATAGAAAAATCAATCTGAATAATCAATTAAATACTAGCTGAACATAAGTCTTATCACCAAGGATTTACAAAGAAGCCACAATGAGAGTGGTAGGAAGGCTGGAGATCCCAAAAGGGCTGCCCTCCTCCCACATGCTGTGGCTGAGATTCCAGAAGGATTTCTCAGCTGCAAAGGTCCCCTCTTAAAAAAAAAAAAAAGGGTCTCAGTCCCATGCTGGGCTCTGCAGCCCCGAGCACCAGACTGTTTTTATCACAGTGGTCTTCTAGCGTAGTTTGACATCAGGTATTGATACCTTCAAAGTTACTCTTATTTCTTAAGATGGTTGAAAAAATTTGGAGTCTATTTATGGTCATATAAATTTTTGGAATATTTGTTCTAGATCTGTGAAATATGCCACTGGTATTTTAATAGGAACTGTATTGAATCTATAGATTGCATTGTGTATTATGGACATTTTAATGATGTTAATTCTTCCATCCATGAACATGGTATGTGCTTCCACTATGTATCTTCCTCTACATCTTCCTTCAGTGTCCTATAGCTTTCCAAGAACAGGTCTTTTACCTCTTTGGTTAAATTTACTCCTAGATATCTATTTTTTGTTGCAAAAGTAAATGGGTCTTTTTTTTTTAGCTTCTGTTTTTGATACTTCATTATTGATGTATAAAAATGCCATTGATTTCTGAGTATTGATTTTGTATATTACTACATTGCCAAATTCATTTATTAGGTCTAGTAGTTTTTTGGTGGAGCCTATAAGGTTTTCTATGTGCAATATAATGTCATCTGTGAATAACGACAGTTTTATTTCCTCGTATCCAATTTGGATGCCTTTTATTTCTTCTCTTGTCTGATTGCTGTGGCTAGGACTTCCAGTACCATGTTGAATAAGATTAGCAAAAGTGACACCCTTGTCTTATTCCTGATCTTAAAGGAAATGATTTTAGATTTTGCCCATTGAGTATGATGTTGGCTGTAGGTATTCTATATAAGGTCTTTATTATGTTGCGGTATGTTCCCTCTATTCACATTTTGCTAACAGTTTTTATCATAAATGGCTGCTGGACTTTATCAAATGCTTCTTCTGCATCTGCTGACATATTGTGATTTTTATCTTTCATTTTGTTTATGTGATGTATCACATTTATTTGTTAATATGGTAACAACCTTACGTCCCCAGGATAAATCCCAATTGATCATTGTTTATGATCTTTTTAATGCATTGCTGGATCAGATTTGCTAATATTTTGTTGAGGATTTTAGCATCTATGTTAATCGGGGATATTGGCCTGTAGTTTTCTTTCTTTGTTATGTCTTTACCTGGCTTTGGAGTTAGGATAATACTGGCATCAAGCTCTAAAAAGAGCTTGATGGTCTTCCCTCTTCTTGAATATTTGGAATAGTATGAGAAGGAAAGGTATTAGTTCTTTGAATGTGTTGTAAAATTTGCCTGTGAAGCCATCTGGCCCAGGATTTTGTTTGCTGAGAGTTTTTTTTGATTACTGCTTCAATTTCATTAGTTGTTATCAGTCCATTCAGGTTTTCTGCTTCTTCCTGATATAGTTTTGGATGATTGTATGTCTCTCAAACTTTATTCATTTTGCCCAGGTTGTCCAATTTTTGGCATATAGTTGTTCATAGTATTTTCTTACAATCCTTTGTGCTTTTGTGGTGTCAGTTTTTACTTCTCCCCTTTCATTTCTGATTTTTTTAAAATTTGGCTTCTCTCTTTATGAGTCTGGTTAAAAGTTTGTCAATTTTGTTTATCTTTTCAGAGAACCAGCTCCTAGACTCATTGAGAGAGTCCTATGTTGTTTGAATTGTTTTTTTCATCTCTATGACATATATTTCCACTCCAACCTTGATTATTTCCTTCCTTCTACTCACCCTGGCCTTTGTTTATTGTTATTATTCTAGTTCTTTTAGGTGTGGCTTTAGATTGTTGATTTTTCCATCTTCTTGAGGTAGCCCTGTAATGCCATGAACTTCCCTCTCAGGACTGCTTTCACTGTGTCCTATAGGCTTTGGTTGTTGTATGTTTATTTTTATTTGTTCCAGGTCCTTTCTGATTTCTTCCTTGATCTCATTGGTGAACCATTCATTATTTAATAATATGCTATTTAGCCTCCATATATTTGAGTATTTTTGAATTTTTTAATTGAGGTTAATTTCTAGTTTCATGCCATTGAGATCCAAGGAAGTACTTAATATTATTTCTGCTCTCTTTAATTTGTTAATACTTATTTTGTGTCTGACTATGTGGTCAGTCATTGAGAATGATCCAAGTGCACTTGAGAAGAATGTGCATTCTGCTGCTTTGGGATGAAATGCTTTGTAAATATCACTTAACTCAATTCAATTTTGTGTGTCATTTAAGGTTGCTGTTTCCTTGTTGATTTTTTTTGTCTGGAAGATCTATCCAATGATCTTAGCACTCTAATGACAATGACACCCCAATGACAATGGGGTGTTAAAATCCCCAACAATGAATCTATTGCTGTTGATCTCTTGCTTAAAGTCCACCAAGATTTTCTTGATATATTTAGGTGCTCTTACATTGGGTATACATATGTCTACAACGTTTATATCCTCTTGTTGGTTTTATCCCTTTAATATTTCTGTCTCTTGTTATGGCTTTTGTTTTGAAGTCTACTTTGTCAGATATATGTATTATTACCTCAGCTTTTTTTTTTTTTTGGTCTACATTTGCATGGAATATATTTTTCCATCACTTCACTTTCAGCCTGTGTAAATCATTTTTCTGAGGTGGGTCTCTTGTAGACAGTTTATAATATGGGTCATGTTTTCTTATCCATTCAACTTCCCTATGTCTTTTGATTGGAGCACTTTATGCATTTACATTTAAAGTTACTATTCATAGGTACTTATTCATTGCCATTTTGTTGATTTATACCTATGTTTCTCTCTATTTCTTCTTCTTAAAGCAATGTCTTTAATGTCTCTTTCAATTCTGGTTTGATGTTAATGAACTCCTCTAGCCTTTTTTGTTTTGTTTTGTTTTGGTCTGGAAAGATATTTTGCCTTCAATTTTAAATGATGGCCTCACTGTATAGAGTAGTCTTGGTTGTAGGTCCTTGCTCTCCATTATGTTGAATACTTCATGCCAACAAGACCCTTCGGCCTAAAGTATTTCTGTTGAGAAATCAGCTGATAGACTTATTGGAACTCCTTTGTAGGTAACTGACTGTTTCTTTCTTGCTGCCCTTATGATTCTCTTTGTCTTCAACCTTTGTCATTTTCATTATGATGTGTCTTGGTGAGGGTCTCTTTGGGTCATTTTGATTGGGACTCTCTGGGTTTCCTGAACTTGAGTGACTTTTTGTTCACCAGGTTAAGGAAGTTTTCCGTCATTATTTCCAACAGGTTTTCTGTTGGAAACTGCCCTGCCTGGTTTCAGAAGCTGTAACCCCTTGTGGCTAAGGCTGAGTAAAAAGACCATGGGGCCATAAGCCATTAAGGAGACAAAGCTTATCTTCCTTTTAGGGCACCACCTCTGCCTCTTTTTATTTCACCCTACTTGGATGACTGGTTAGCCAATGATGGGTAGGATTCCTCAAAGGAGGTACGACCTGAGACAGGCATTGTTGCAAATGGACCCTCAGGGAAGGACTTGGGGGACTATAGAAAAAGGGGGTGATGGACCCTTGCACCTCAGCTCTGACACAGCCTGAGTCCTCATTCTGTCTGCAAGAAGTCTCCTAATCTCTTGGCTGCCTTACTTCCCCTACCTGACTTAAGCCTGAAACAATGCCTTAAGCCTGAAACAATGCTGGAAGTGGGCATGGCCCTGTACTGGAAAGGGTGGGTTCCCTCAGGCAATCAGGCCTAAGGAAGAAGGCATAAAATCCTATGAAACCTACTTTGCTAATACCCTAATTTAAATGATAAGGGTTCAAGCATAAAATGAGTTTGTTCCCCAAAGTTTTATGGCCCTTTAGCTATCTGACCCCGACTCAGAATAAACCCTCATAGTTCTTTGAATGTTATCTATTGTTTGATCATTACTGTCTGACAATAATTGATGGGCTTGATGCCCTGTATTCCTATGCAAACTAAACCCAATAAAACCCATTGAGGGACAGGCTCCTGGCCCTTCTCCTTTGAGAGATTTGTCACCTTTCCTCCCCAAGCAGATCATGTCTTGGTAGACTTATTCTCATCCATGGTGGCTGGCGGGGGGGCCTGTGGGCAGAGCCCCCCCCCCCAACAGTTTTCTGTCCCTTGCTCACTTTATTCTCCTTCTGGTATCCCTATGATGCTGATAATGTTACATTTCATGTTGTCCCAAAGGTCCCTTAAACCATCTTCATTCTTTTTAAGTCTTTTTCTCTTCGTTGCTCTGATTGGGTATTTTTTTCTACCTTGTCTTTCAATCACCAGTTCAACCCTCTGCTTCATCTAGTCTGCTCTTAATTCTTTCTAGTGTTGGAAGGAATTCCTTCTTCATTTCAGATATTGCATTCTTCATTTAAAACTGGTTCTTATTCATAGTTTCTATGTCCTTATTCATGTTATATAGTTCCCAGTAAGTTCCTTGTAGTTCTCATGAAGTTTCTTGAGCTTCCTTAGAACCATTACTTTGAACTCTATGTCTGATAATTTCCTGCTTCAATTTCATTTAGCTCTTTTTTATCTGGGGATTCATCCTTTTCTTTCACTTGGGGGTTGTTTGTCTCCCCCTTTTAACTGACTTTTTGTTTATTTTTATGTATTAGATAGATCTGTTCTGATGCCCTGTCTTCATTGGGTGGTCTTATGTAGAAGGAGTGTTATGGGACCCGGTGGTGCAATCTTCTCAATATCCTGAGCTGGATGCCTGAGGAATGTCCCTGTGTAGGATATGTGTGCTATCCTGTTGTATTTGGGACGATTTTTGTGGCTAGTTCATTGGTAGGATGTCCCCCCCAGCTGGCTCAACCCCCACCACATTTTGTATGCTGTTGTACCAGTGCTGACAATACAAAACAAAAAACACAAAAAAGAACCAAAGCAAGTAAAAAGAGATCCCCAAGAGCAACAGCAAAATCAATGACAAAAGAGCAAAGAATAATAAAAGTACAAAGAGAAATAGAAGAGTAAATGAAAAATAAGACTATGAGAAGCCAAAGGAAAAGAAAAGAAAAATTATTCTGAGAGGAGAAAAAGAAGAGAAAAAGTAAGAGAAGGAATAGAAAGAGGAAATCACCAAAAAAAAAAAAAAGGGTAAAGAATAAAAACAATAAGAAGGAAAAATGGAGCAAGAAAAGGGAGGTGTTAAATAAGGGATGTGAAAGAAAAAAATAGAGAAAAAAGGAGAAAATAAGTTGAAGAAAATAAAAAAGAAAAAATAATAAAAATGCTATCTAAAAGAAAAGATAATGAAAATACAAAAAAGAACAAAGTGGAATTCATCTCAGCAGAGTTTAGTGCTTGCCTGCTGGGTTCTCCCTTTGGCTATGGCTCTAGTTTGTCTGAATCTGATGCAAGCTAATGTCAGATGCTGTCCACGTCCAGCCCCTGGCAGCCTATTCAAAGGCACAAGTGACCCACAGTTTGAGGCTGTCTCCTTCAGGCTTGGTTGCATGTGAAATGGGCCTTGCTGCACACTGCAAGGCTGGCTTTTATTAACACAGGGCTTGGGGGTGGGTGAGCAAATGACTGAAGGCACAGTGAGCTCTGCCTCCACCAGCCTCTGTCTGTTGACCTGCTGCCAGTCTTAGTCTAGCTGCAGGCTTGACTGTTTCTGAAAGGACTTCTGGTGGAGTCAGGAGGATGGGACTCCTAGAGTTCCTGTGGGTGGTGCCATTCAGACTTCAAGGAAGGTGGTGGGTAGGTTCCCCCATCCCTGCACCACACGTTGAGTCTGTACTGATTATTTTCTTAAACTCAGTAGGGTGGAGCCCCTAGAAGAAAAGTGGGTAGGGCCTCTAGAGACCAGAGTTTGGGTCTCCCAAAAACCGAGGGTGTTTCTTTGCCATGAAGAAATCTACAGTAAATTTGTTCTTGGAAGTGGGCCTATAAAATATTTTCCAAAATTCACTGGAGAAACACATTTTAAATGATCACATAGATTATTATAACAAAAACACATCCAGGCCTACTAATTAATGATGAGGAATATGAATTGTTATACCAAATGTGGATAGAAAAATATATGTAATTTTACACCTATTTCAGTTCTCTGCACAATGTAACCTTTAAACTATTTGTTAATATGTACATTTTAAAGGGGAGAATAAGGTAATGGAAAATGGTAAGAAAGTTCACCAAAACTGTGAAAACTCACATGTCCTCAACTGTAATGCTCCGGAGGATATTGCAGAAGTCTGCATTCCAGATCGCCAGATCATGCAGGTACTTAGAGGCAAGAACAACGGCTCCCAAAACAATTCTTTTCCAGTTGGTGGGGCAAATGTCAATCTCAGCATAAATTAAAAGTCTTTCTAAGTAAACCTGCAAAAGTAGAATACTGGTTTTTGATTTAATTCATTTAAATGCTGTAATAAGAACTGTTAGGATGATAGATTTCATTGTGTTTGGCATGCCTTTTATGCTTAGGTTCTGCAGAGACTGCTTGGCCAGCCAAAGCCAGAGGCGATGTCACAGTGCAAATCAGATACTCCCACTGCCTACACTGACCGTGTGCATTTCCAGCCCAAGTTTTGGTCACAGGAAAGAATGGACATATTAGCAAAGGACTTCCTGAAGAAGTGCTGTTACCTTGGCACTCATGAAGGGCAGCATAGACAGGCCCAGTGTAGACTCACGTTGTTCAGTAAATACCCGAGTGCCTGCCACGTGCAATATTTCATACCTGGCCAGTAGTTTTGTGGTGATTTTACATAATATTTGAATATGTAATCCCTGGTGATACTGAGCATATTTGTATCTTCTTTTTACAGTAACTAGTCCTTTGTGGCTGATGATAAAATCTGGTCATCAAGAGAGCCTCCCATTGGCCGCTGTGTGGTGCAGCAGGACACGCAGAGCAAGCAGGTGTGCCTGAGGCAGGTCTTCACGGCTGTCGGGTGTTCCTGCACTTAGTGCCTTTGTGTGGGACACACATGCATACAGAGGAGTCTTCTGTGCAACCCCTAATTTCCACATCTCCATTATCCTTTCATGAAATGCATCTCTGTCTTACACAACCCGAAGCTTAGTCAGTTCTGTTGGTGTCAAGGTGCTGCCAGAGCTGCCAGTCTTTGTGTCCCTGGCACTGCTCTGAACCTGCCAGGTAGCTTGTGCGGCTTCATGATTTCTTTCATGTGCATTCGTACCACAGTTGCCTTTTTTTGAAGAATCCTCCCTGTCTGCCGGAGATTTTCCCCAGTGTGGATGTGTTCATGCTGTTCCCACCCACCCCGACGGCCCCTAGAATGCTTCCTCTCATTTTGCTCACAGTAAACACCCTGATGCTACTTCTTGCCTCCCATTCTCTCCATAACCCACTTTAGCCTGCCCCCTACCACTCTCACCTTATTGGAACTACTATTGCTAAGGTCACCTGTGCCTTTGCACATAGAAACTGGAGTCCTACATCCCAACTCTCCGCCCCCAGTCCTTTCCTAATAACAGAAGGGCACTGCCATTTGCCCAGGTGCTGGGCCCTAAACCTCCACCTGACTTAGCCTGCTCTAATCTGTTAGCAATTCTTGCTACCTCTGCCTGTCACTGGTAATCTGACTGCTTTCTATTCTATCTGTGACCTCTTACCTGTATCACTGGTGCTGCCTCCTGACTTCTCAGCCTCTGGTTGGACTCACAGCTATAGTATCTTCTCCCCAAACAGCCAGGGTAGCCTCTTTAAGAGCACTTCACCACCCTGCTCAACGTTTGCCAAAGGTTCCCATCAAACAAATAAAAATTTAACTTCTTCCCATTGCCCCAAAACTAGATGGCTCCATTAGATAGGGCACTGCCATCTCTGATCTGATCTCTTACATTCTTTCCCTCCTTACACACTTCGACCACATCAGCCACACCTCACTATTCCTTGAACACACAAAACATGTCCCTGTCTCAGAATCTTGCGCTTGTCCCCTCTGTCTTATTTTCCTCATTTCAGTCAGGTCATAGTTCAAATATTACCTCTGTAGAGAGGCTCTTCCTGATCATACTACCTAAAATAGTAAGCCCCTGTAATCACTTTATCACTTTACCCTGCTTTATCTTCCTGGTATTTACTAGTACCTGAAATATTCATCTTTTTTTTGAATTTAAAAAATCACTTATGTCTTCCTCCCTAGAATATAAGCTCCACAAAGGCAAAAACTTTATTCAACTTTTTCTTTCCTCTATCCTCAGCACTTAGATCTGTAAGGACAATCAGCACTTAAGGGACAAGTCCCCAGGAGTGACTTAGAGTGGTGGGAAAATCAGGAGAAGTTAAGATAAGTGAGATTCAAGAGAGTGTGGTCCAAAGCCTGAATGCTGCCAAGGACTTGCTCATTCCATAAACATCCGCCAAATGCCACCCTTCGTCACTATTCTGTCTTCTATACACTTATTATTCACATGCTTTCTCTGCATTTGAACAGCTACTCTTAATTCCCTACCTTTAGCTCAGATTCATGCTCTAATTCCACATATTCAAATGATGACAAGAAATTACCACTCTGCTGTCTTGCAGGTACATCAAGCTTAACTTGTCTACAAGATCTCATGCTCTTCCAACCCAGATGCTCTCCTTCCTGTATTACCTAGCTCTGCATGTGGAAGTACCGCTCCTGCTTTCCTCCAGCATGTGCTAAGCACTCCAAATGGCTGGTAGCTCCAGGAAAAGGCCTGTGTCTGATCCAGTGCCTATTGAGGGGTCTCTATTCAGAAGCACAGGCTGCCTCTCCAAAATTTTAACTGGAAATGAAAGGAGGAGGCACTGACCACTGACCTAAGCAGACCATGCAGTGGACTTTACCCTTTAGGGCTGTTGGAGGGAGGAGTAATATGATCCCAATTACTTCTCACTAGAATAGGACTTCTTCTTCCATAGGAATTCTGTATAGATGACACAAAGGTTGGTGCATTGCTGTAGCTCAGAAGGGAACTAGCAAAGTCTTTTCAAGCACCACTGGCACTACATCCTGGACAGCTTCACAGGCAGACACAAGAGGACAGCAGGGATGGATTAACACCCACCATCCAAGGAACAAAGAATTTAGGGCTGTGTTCTCAATCAAGACATGCATTTGAATGGCCTGGGGAATACGGCTTGGGGCTCGGCTTAAAAGCACACTGAATCAGCTCGTCTAGAGACCAGAGGGTTTTGTTATTGCTGCATCCTACACCTTGTCTGTGTGCATGTGTGTGCATTGTATGTGCAGGTGTCTCCTGAGGTGGAGAGGGAGAAACCAGAAATCTCTCCTGCTGCCTTTAATAGCAATTGTTTTGTGATAATAAAAGCAAGGATGTTTTAAATTATAATAATTATTAAGCTCAAATGTATGTATCTTAGTTCCTTTGATATGTTTCTTGTAATAAAGGTCTGATGATTATTTCAGGAACCTACTTTTACTTGAAAACTAAGATCATACCCTGTGGACAAACAAGAAAAGGTGCTTTCTGAAAGAACCAGCTTACCAAAGTCGTTATTGCGTACTCGGCTCTGAGCTGTGTGGCGCTGAAGAAAGGACTGATGAACCTGTAGATGGATTCAGGGTCGGGATCCCGGCTGAAGTGCTCCTCTGGAACCTTGTCTTGCTGAAAGGAGAAAAAACACAATATAAGTATCCACTGAGGAAAAATCCTTACATACTCTTATGATAGCAGTCTTTTCCTTGTGCCCACGTGCCCCGTAAAATAATTTTGATTGGGTGACATGTTTCCTAGTTTTTTAAATATAAACAATGGGATCTTAAAAAACAATAGTGACTCAATACCACCACTCATTAAAGAAAAGTACAAGCACAAACTCAGAAAATATATATGTTTCTTTCCACCTTCCCCCACAGAGTTCTATCTAAATATAAAGCATTTTAAGGCTCAAAAGCCTTACTGATTGCCACAAACTTTGTGACCAACTCTGAAGACACATTTTCAGTTTCCTGGAATTTTCAGGCTCCAGAGCTGGGCTCTGCCATCCTGCGCGGCAGTCACCAGCCGCACCCTGCCATAGGCTCTAGGACAGAGCATCTGAAGAAGTGAATTTGAAAATTTTTCTCATTCTAATTGTTTCAAAATTTAAATAGCTGTTTAATTTTCTTCATAGAGATTTTGACACATATGTTAGGTTTATTTACAAATATTTATGTTGTTTGGTGCTGCTGAAAACTATCTTATAAAAAGATACACTTTCCCCTGGCCAGGTAGCTAAGTTGGTTATAGCGTCATCTCTATATTCCAAGTTTGTGGGTTTGATCCCCAGTCAGGACACATACAAAAAACACCCAATGAATGTGTACATTACATGTGGAACAACAAATTGATATCTCTCTCTCTCATCAATAAGTAAAAATTTTAAAAAGATACATTTTTGGGGGGGCGTGTTTACTCACCTTCACTCACTAATTATACAAAGCTGTAATTCAGTTCTTACCAACATATTTCTCGGACAACACTCCTTTTGTAAAATAACTAGATACAACATGGGGTGGGGAAGAAAACTTAAAGGAAGATAATTTTGACTTCATGCTGGAGGGAGTCATTTTATTCTAGTAATTAATTTCAAAGCAAATCAGCATGAACTATAAACACAATTGTATGAGAGAAAAATACAACATCAATACAAGTGACACTTACTGTGAATGGATGTAATCTTTCATCAAAAATGTCCTCAGATCTATTTGCATCTCTATAACATAAGAACATACATTTAAAAACTAATTTAGTAATTGTTAATATCTTAGTAACACATTGGCTAGGAGTAGAGAGAGGGGCGGAGGGAGAGGCTTTACCTTCAACAAAGCCCTTCTACAAATTCTCCTCTTAGATTCTGTGTTTTCTGACCTCCTTCTACTCAGCACACCAAATTCTGTGAAATCTTTTCTACAATGACCAGCCAGAGCTGCCTTTATAAGCATTGGCCATCCCTAACATACAATGTTAGTAAACCAAATATATTTCCACTCCCCTCACCTCACATTGGAATATACAAGAACATTTTACAAAGCAGTAATGATGGGCAACAATTGACATGAATATGAGATTCATGTTTTTCCCTACTTTTCTCTCTTATTAGTTTCCTATATTATATTCTTGTTTTTAAAGATTTTATTTATTTTTTTAGAGAGAGCAGAAGGGAGGGGGACTGAGAGGGAGAGAAACATCGATGTGCAAGAGAAACACTGATTGGTTTCCACTCGCATGCCCCCAGCTGGGGACCTAGCCCACAAGCCAGGCATGTGCCTTGACCAGGAATTGAACAGGCAACCTTTCAGATTGCAGGATGATGCCCAACCCACTGAGCCGTATCAGTCAGGGCCCTATATTACATTCTTATTATTTATTTCTTCTTGTCTCTTTTAATAGTTTGAGTTAAAACTTGCTTTTTTATTTTAAATGTGACCAGTCTTCTTTTTTTTTAAGTTTACCACACTAACACCCTCTACTCATTTAAACAGTGGTTCCCCTAGATCGTTCCAGGAGGTCCAGGAAGCCAAAACTGTTTTTATAGAAATATTGAAGCACTGTCTGATTTTACACCGACATTTGCAATGATTATATAAAAGCAAAAGTCAGTAAAACTGGTTTCTGTGCATGGAATCAAGGCAGCGGTATCACTGTACTAGTAGTTATTCTACTTTTTAGTGTCACTTTTTGTTGAAAAAAGAATTATTCTTTACCTAAGAATGTCTTTGATAAAGCAGGAATAATTAATAATGTCATTAAATTCTAAATAATGTTTTATATCTGAATAAATGGAAAATAGCATTGAGCACTTCTGCATACTGAAATGTGGTTGTGTTGAGGAAAATCGCTGGTGACTTAGTTGTGAACAGAACAGGCCACTTTTTTCATGGAATAATATTTTTATTTGATAGTACAACTGTCATTCTCTCAACACTGAAAAGCGAGCCTGTCACTTCGAGGGAAATGACTTGCATATTTGTTGCCGATCATGGAATTCAAGCTATCAAGCTAAAAATGAGATTGGGGAAAACGTGTATCTCTTTTTGTGAGTTTGAAAGCTTTTCAATATTTAAAGACTTTCCTGGTAAGACTGGTGGTGATACAATACCAACAAAAGTGAGTTTAAACACTGTACAAAGAAATGTGAACCAATACTTTCCAAATGACCAATGTCTAATATTACTATGAAACTACGTACAAGTAAAAAGATCCATTCAGCAAACAAGATACATGAATGGGTATCAATTTAACAGAGACCTCACTACCAGCTCACAGGTATGATTTAAAATTCCATTGTAACTAATTTCAGAAACCAGCTCTTGTGGACTTTTGGGACAGTATCAAAGAATATCCACAATTATCTGAAGGCTTCGGAAACACACCCTTTTCTAACCACAAAGTTATATGAGGCTGCGTCTTTTTCATATTGCTTTTTTTTTTTTAAGATTTTATCCATTTATCCTTAAGACAGAAAGGAAGGGAGGGAGAAAGAGAGGAAGAGAAACATCAATGTGCGGCTGCCTCCAATGTGTCCCCCACTGGGGACCTGGCCCGCAACCCAAGATGCGCCCCGACCGGGAATCAAACCAGAGACCCCTTGGTTCATAGCCTGCGCTCAATCCACTGAGCTACACCAGCCAGGGCTCATGTCTCAAAAAATTTTGGACATGACTGAAGTAATCACAACTGACGAAGACAGGGTGTATGTAGCAATCAGCGGTCTTCTACTGAACCAGACATAAGGGATTGGCAAAACTTCAAATGACACAATTTCCACTTAGGTTTTTGTTGTGGAAAATAATCCTCTTCTATAACAAATTACGTTAATCCTATGGCTCAACATCAGGGGTGATTTTTGTCCCCCAGGAAACACTTGGCCATGGTGGGAGACATCCTTTGTTGTCACAATGTGGGGTGGGGAGAGGGTGCTACTGGCGCCCCATGAGTAGAGCCAGGGATGCTGCCCAGAGTCCTGTAAGGCCCAGGGCAATCGGCCACAACAAAGGTTTATCCAGCTCAAAAGCTCAGCAGTGCTATACAAACCATGTTTTAGCACACAATGGACTTATTTTAAATTCTCAATTTTAATTTCTAATACAGTGAATATCTAATACAGTGAATAAACAAATACTCTTTGGGATCCTCAGTAACTTAAGCGTTAAGAGTCCTAAGACAAAAACAAATGATTCACTTCACTAACGTCATAAAAGCATTCTATAGCTCACTCCAATCGTGCCTACAGCTATCACCTAACACTAAAGTTTGTATTTTGTCTGTTTATTAGCTGGAATAACAAGACAGGTTGTAAAAACTCACCTGTTCTTTATGTGGTAATAGATTGCTAAAGCCAGGCTGTGGAGGGAAAAAAAAAATTGTAACAGCTGATTTTGTGAGGTCTGAAGAGTTTTTAAAGGGGCTGCGGTGGGGGAAGACCTTCCTGGCTGCCCCGTGGCTACGAAACCCTAATTCAGGGCAGGGTCACACGGGCACTTTTTGTGCTGCAGCTCTTTGTCTTTCAGCCAAATTAGGAAAACTAAAATGCTAGGTAATGTGTTTACAGAAGACATGTTTTAGTTGATTTTTATATGTTACTACGTTTCCCCTGTCATCTGCCCTTCTACCCACAGATCCTTTTGTCCTGGACCAGTTCTATCTATTTGTACACATGCTTGAATTTAAGCCACACAGTAGTTTTTCCACGTACTCACCCATTTTCTATCATTTCCCCAAAGGTAAGTAAATGCTCTATACCAAATAACACCATTTAAGGTCACGTTTATATAATTTTTAGAAAATTTAATAGCAAATATAAGAACTCACAAAAATCAATAGGTCTAACACTCCTAAAATAAGTAGTGCTAACAAATGCAGCATAATAGTACACAGTGTGATATTAATAATATGCATTTCCAATAAGCTTAAATAACATTTTCACGAACAGATGTAAGTCCTCAGATACTGGGTAAATTACTGTATTCCTAAGTTATTCACAGATGCTGTGTAATATGAAACAAAGGGATATAGTTAAGTTACAGGTTAAGTCTAGGTTAAGTTATATGCTTCTCCTCTTTGCCCTCAGTATCTATTACAAAATGAAGCTCAAAATAATTGCGGGAAAGCAAACCTGAATTTGATAACTAGGTCTGTAGAATGTTAGCACTTGTAAAAAGGCTTATACTATTGTTAGCCACAAAGACGAGTACTTTTATAGTGCTTCAAACGGTTTCATCTTCAAACCTATTTTAAAATCACAGGATTTGAAGCATAGAAGCTGAAAAGGACAAATGAACTTTTGGTAACATTTAATTCAACAACCCCCTTTACAGATAAGGTAACCAAGGTTTAAAAGCAACGTGCTCAAGGTCCCACCAATCGTGAGAAGCAGCTCTGTGTCTCTGACACTCCCACCAGGCAGGGGTCCCAAGCTTGGCTGTACACTGGGGTGATCAAAGGAGCCTTAACAACTGCCTGGCTTCCACCGGGTAGTCTGATTTAACAGGCGTTGGGTGTGACTTGGGATTGTTTTTAAAGCTTCTCGGGTGATTGCAATGTGCAGCAAAGTTTGAGAACACATGAATTAGGGTTGAAATCAGAATCACCCTGGATGGTTTTTGCAACGTAATTATGCCTCCCATCCTTCCTCAGCTTATCAAAAGCCTGTAAGGGTAAGAGAGTGTGTTGGGGGAGGGGAAACAATGCATGTGGTTAGAGACATATATTTTGAAAAAGTTGTATAAGTGATTCTAATAAGGCTCACGTAGCCCACTAAGAAAAATGCACTACTACCCCACAATAAACATTGTTTCAAAACCATTCCTAAAAGCCAATTAGCTCTATTAATTTTCTCAGTAAACCTTTATTTTACCATCAATAGTAAGAATACTGAATGAGCATTTTCAACATTTAATAAGAGCAAATTAAACTTCCTCTACTTCTAAATATTAGACTAATGTAAAGATACGAAACATAAAAACTACTTGTATGAACAAGGCTACTTTTTAAAACTACTTTTGAATTATATACTGTAACATTGGAACCTTTGAATTCAGCCAAAATCAAGGGGGGTTTTACTCACGGATTTTGTGTACTGGCTGAATAAAAACATTCAGTAATTATGCGATAGGTGCCAAGCTCAGAACTTAGGAAAGAGAAGGGGCTCAATTTTTGCTGAAACACAGTCTGATCTCAACTATTGTTATGAATGAGAGAAGAAATTTACATTATTATGATTGTGAACTTGCTGTTTTTAATTAAACTAAAAGTTATTGATACTTTAATTAGCAAAAAAAGCTGGTACAATGAAAACAAAATTAAGTTTATAAGCAAATTATGTTAAGACTGAAAAATAAAATTAGGAATGAGAGTATTAATATTTTCAAGAAGCATTTCCCAAACTGTGTTCTGAAAAATCAACACTCAGACCCCAGGGAGACATTGGCACATTCCTGGGATGACCCCAGCAGGATTCGGGAAGCTCTACATCATACTTTGGTTTTATTTTGCCCTTAAATAAGCTTGAAAGTTTCATCTTAGGTGTTTTTAAAGTGCATCTTCAATCTCTCACTTTTTTCTCCAGTGATTTTCTTATATATAGATGGATAGAGTGTCTTGGAGATATATTTATATATCTATACATATACATATATAACTAAATTTAATATATCTATTAAATTAAAACCTCAGTTGAACAAATTTTATCCACAAAGAAATTAACTTGAGAAGTTGTTCCTTAACACTGGTTTGATGCATCTTTTTCCTTGAAGAAGAAGTGAATTTTAGTATAGAAATAGTGCACAGAAAAAATGTACCATGGGGGAAATCTGACAAAATCCAATTAAATTTAAATGCAGATACACTTTGGTGCCAGTAGGGGATAAGCTGTTCCTTCTTCCGACAGTAGCTTCTAAAGTTGCACACATTAGTAAATGAGTGGATAAAAAACTGTGGTACATTTACATAATGGGATACTATGCAGCAGAAAGAAAGAAGGAGCTCCTACTCTTCACAACAGCAGAGATGGAACTGGAGAGCATTATGCTAAGTGAATAAGCCAGGCAGTGAAAGACAAATATCCTACAATCTCACCTATGGTGGAACCTAACCAAAAAAACAAACAAGTGAGCAAAACAGAACAACTGACATGGAAATAAAGAACAAACTGAGAGTAACCAGAGTGCAGGGGTGATGGATAAAGGAGGGGAAGGGTCAAGTCAAGGAACATGTAGAAAAGTCCTATGAACAAAGACAGTGGGGAGGGGGGAGCACTGAATGTGGAGAATGTGGAAAGCTGAGGGGCGGGAAGGACAGGCGAGAGTAACGGAGGAAAATGGGGACAACTGTAATTGAACAACAATAAAATTTTTTTAAAAAAGAGAAAAAAATAGTATACTTTGTTGTAGGCCTGAATCTCACAGAGAAATGTTTTCTAGAAACATTCAATAAAAAGTATTTCCCCTTTCATTGTGTTCAACAATGTCTCAAGAATGGTAATGCATGAAATAAAGGTAAATACTTTTGGGGGGAATTTTTTATTTGCCAACTGGCTTTCCCTTCTTCCATCTGCTCTAAGAGTAAAATGGAAATTGAAAATTCATGTTTAGGTCCTTGAAATCCATATATGATTGACATCATTTTCTTAACCTGATCACTGAAAAAAGACAATGAAATGACTAAAATTACATACGAGTAGGATGTTTTTAGCATGGGGGTCTGTTAGTGAGCCCTGGGCAACCTACTTGCACTCACCATTTCACAGTGATTCCAAGGTTAGGCTGGCAAATTGTGCTGTCATCTAAAAATATTGTTGAGCACGAGCTGTACTTTTCAGTAAGGTGACTTAGAGATACCTAAAGGGAAAGAGAGATTTTTTTAAAATGTCACAGTAAGTTAAACTTACAGAATTGTGGGGTTTTTTTCTTGGTTAAAATGCCAATCGATTAGGCATTAAGATTTTTCTTATACTCCTTGAACAGCTTTAGTGTGATATCAGGTGCAGCTCTGTGGGAAACCCATTAAACATTCCAACTTCCACAGATGACATTTGAGGATTGGGTTATCAAATGCTGCCTATAATCAAACCTGGCACACACCTATGATAAATTCCCTTTATAATAATGTAAAACATTTAGAATAAGATTTCAGTGCTTTTTTTCTTAAGAAATGAAAAGCGACTGAGATTTCTATTTTTGCTACTTATTACATTAAAACATAATGCTTTATGTAATATTGAAGCAAGAGCACTTTTATTGAAGTAAATGAAAGCCAACTCTAAATGTCAGTCCAGGAGTCAGTGCGACAGAACATATGTTCCTGAGGCGGAGGGGTGTGTGCGCTGTGCTGGGGCCGCCCAATGGCTGCCGAGCTGGGGGCCCAGAGGCCTCTTTGGGCAGCAGTTGCCTTATCTAGAAGATGAAGAAGTACTGTTTTAAGATCCTGTTGCATCTAAAAAACAGATAAAACATCTCTGAGAACTTAACTCCCACTTCATGTTTAAATAAGACTAACAGTGCATTACTCAAATGAGAACCTCAGAGAATACTTTCCACTCATTTCTAAATGTTAATTCTATTCTCTAAGTTACTTGACACCCATCAGGACCCTGCCTTGCCTCATGCTGCTCTCTCTGCCTGCAAGGCCTCTTTCTTCTGCGTCTACCTCCAGGACACCTCTGCCCGCAGCCACACTACAGGACGCCTCCCTGTGTGTGCACTCACACATCTAAGTCACCACTTGGCGCACGGTATGAATTGCTTACAGGGAATCTCCCTCATGAAAAAGAAGCTTCTCTAGGGAAGGGAGAACTCTCACTCCTACCTCCAGCTACTGAGCACAGAATCTGGGACAAATAAGGAATTCAACAAGTATTTGAGAAAGTATTTAAAAATCAATTACAAGTGGAAGGTAAATCTTCCTACAGATGGAAATTAGAATTTTTCCATTGTGGTATCAGAGGTGACAGTAAATTTTTGAGACACTCTAGAGAATAAAGTATCTTTAAAATGCTTTAGAAGTAGTCAATGTATTTTAAAAGTACACATTAATTTGTAAGGAGCTCAATAATACAGCAATAATCAAATATGGAAATATCCTCATGTATAATTCCTTTCCCAGAGATACATATTGCTTATATTTGGTATAATTTGGTATACATCCTTTCAGATTAATTCTATTCATACACACATTTTAAAATAATCTAAAACTGTAATCAAACAAACATCACACTCTTTGCTAGCCTGAGTAAATCTTAAACTTCTATACGTTCTAAGCTTCTATAGTTCTAGATAGACCAGTTTCTTACATGATTATTGAATGGAAATTAATTAGAATTCAATAAAACTTTAAAATTTAGTTAAAAAATTATGGAAATAGGTTAAACTATGTTAGGACAATCCCCTTAAAGTAAAACCAAAAACTAATCACAATCGCTGTCAGTAGCTGAAAGTAAAATTAGCATTCTTACATGTCACAGAATATCAACAATTTTAATATGCTTTTGTTAGCAGCGAAATGGCACCAGATGCTAGACCTCAATCCTTGAGTTTGGCTGAGAAAGAATTTAGAGCCAAGAACTCAAATTATAAGAGAAAGTTTATTTAGAAGCTCACAGAGGTAGAAAAAATGAGCTAACTTGG
>PVJI01007654.1:33169-77114 GCA_004026765.1 Micronycteris hirsuta
GAGAGAGAGAGAGAGAGAGAGTGAGTTGGGTCTTTCGTCTTAAGGGTTTTTATCTAAAGGTAGAAATTTTAGGGGAGGTCTCAGGGTAGGATCTCAAGAGAATATTCATCAGCTTTCCAGGTGTATCCCCTCAGGGTCATGGTCTGCACTGATTGATTGGTGCCAGGGCAGGGGTCATGCAGCTGGTCCTGATGTCAGCCATGGTGTCACCTCACCTGGTTTTGCTGCTTTTCTGGGCCTGGAGCTGAAACACAACTGGACCTAAATGTCATCTCTAGTTTGAGCAAAACTGTCTCTGGTCAACAGATGCAAGGCTCTGCTTCTCTGATCATTTGATGTAGGTCAGAACCTCATTGTTCTGAGGGCTTAATGCCTGAGGGAGTAGTGGTGCAAGGGCCTGTGTGGGAGTCCTGTGAGGCTATTCTCCAGCCCCCTTGTTCCTCCTCTCAAGGGGAGGAGAGTTCAGAGGAGGGTCTGAACCACATGCGCAGCAATATGCTAGGGGAGGAAATGTCACTGTGGAGGTGAGGTGCCACCCTACAATATTTGGTTTTCCAGCTTTGCTGTTGCTAGGTACCCAGGGCTGTTCACCCTGGTGACTTTCCATAGTTGGCCTGTTGTTCCTACTCTGTTCATGTCTGTCTAACTGTCTACTCTACCAGTTCTGTTGCATTTTTATAAACTAGTTCAGATAAGCCTTCCTCCCACATGTTAATATAAAATAGCTTTCATCATGCTGGCGTACTTTCCCATCAGTATCCCCCACAAATACACCAAAGTTAGGACAGGAAGAAAATTGAGCTAGTTGATATCTTTTAAAATGCAGAGCATTTAAAAATTGCCGGTAGCCAATAATCGGAAATACCTTTATATTATATAAAACACCATTTTGCCTGTTACATAAGTTTTACTTCAAAGCCACTTATTCTTCATTAATCAAAAGTTCCAGATGGCATATTTTTTAAAAAGAATCACTGTTTGGAGGAATAAATGTTCCTTCAAGATAGAAATGTTTGACTATAGCTAAAACTCTAATATGTTCCCTAAGTTATGCAGTTAATGTATAGTTTACTTTGAGGACCTCAAAAAGAAATAAAAACAAATATAGCATAAAATATAAAAATTTATTTAAATACTTTTATTCTAAATGGAAGGTTACCTTTTAAGATCACTACTTTGAAGGTATAATATGGCATGTAATACACCATAATAAAGTCAGTTATGAGCAGAAACCTATATATGGGGTAGTAATAAGAAGAGACAAAAATGCAGACTAGTTGGTAAAGTGTTGGATGATCTATGCTCCCATTCTCCTCTATTTAAAATTTTTTCTATTATGAATGCAAATTGGTTTATCTTTGAAAATATTAGTCCTAAAACATTTAAAATGTTTTAATTAGACATGGCTCACAGCCCTATAGAGGCTCATTCAGTAAATCAACAACTTAGAGTCTACTGGCTAGATCCAGACAAAGAAACACGGGACACTTTGCCATCACTTCAGGCCTACCCCCAACTATTCAAAATTTCAGTACCAAGTACTTAGTATCCTTGGGGGTCCAGCTTTTCAGTGTCTCTGTGCCGCAATGGAAGAAGAAGAATTGTCTTTGGCCACAAATTAAATACATTGCAACACGTAATCACAAAAAAAAATATCATAATGTTCTAAGTAAATTTATTATTTTGTGTTGGGACGCATTCACAGCCATCCTGGGCCGCATGTGGCCCACGGGTCACAGGTGGAGCACCCCTGGTAGAATTAAGCCTCCTAGTCAAGCCTGGATATATTGGCTACCAGAAGGCTACTTTCCCCTTATTTTGCTTAATAATTTAAGATAGTTGTTCTTTATGGTTAAAATCTTACTATTATTGGCTTACCACCTTAGTAAACTACACTGACAAACATAAAGATAAAAAGTGCAAACACTAAAAAAAAAATCAAAGAGCAAAATACTATTGAAAATTTAGTGTTAATAGGTATTTTAGTTGGTCACTAGAATAGACAGGGACAAAAATATCCTACCATATCTTCTTTCATTCATTCAGCACTAGTGACAGAATAGAGGGACTTTTACAATCTTCACAAGAAAGGTAAGGGGTTACTTAGTAGACTTTAAGTTCAACAGCAAAGACCGGAAAAAAAAATCGTACCTAGAAATTTAATAAGTGACACCCAAACCTTACTATCAAGTCAAGTTCCTATAGAAACCGTGCCCCCACCTACTGTGCCTATTGGAAAACAAAGCTGAAGGTTACTGTTTTCCCTCTACTTTTTCATGACAAGTTTTGGATATTGAGAATTAATGACTTTAATTAACTTTAAATTTTCTAACACTTTATACATTAATGAAAATGCTCTATGTTGCAAGTAAATGGGACAATATGGCAGAGTGAATGGTTTCAATAGAATTCTTCATCAAGGCTTTAGTAGAAATGTGTAGTATGCTAGTTATAGGTATAACCAAAAATATTCTGAGTTGTATCATTACTTTCAGTGAATTGAAATTTTAAACTTTGATTTACTTTAAATATAGGTTCTAAATTTCAGTTAAACATGGTAGACTGCCCACAAATCTATTTCCTCTCCCCTCACTTTCTGAGATATCTTATTAGAATTAAAGGCATAAAAAAAGCTACACTGTATAGGATAAACAGCACATGGTTTTTAATATTTGAAATCCGAGACTACAAAGGCCGAAGGGGGTTAGGATTGAGGGTGGAGGGTAGGGGTCTGCGGGTCGGGGGAGAGTGGTGGTGGGAAAGTGGCGACAACTGTACTTGAACAACAATACAAAAAAAGAAAGAAAGAGACTTGAAGACTACAAAAAGGAGTGGTTACTGACAAGGCAGAACAAAGGACAGGAAGCACAACCTTGGTGCCCAAAGAGAGCGTCTCAGACAGGAGCAAGAAAACAAGTTTGTCTTACAGAACCCAAGGCAGGCTCCGAATTTAGCCCCCAAATCCTTGTAGTGAAGACCTGTCAGTTAACAAAAGTTCTGCTCACTCCTAGTTCTTCCAATTTGTTATGAAAAGATAGGCAGGGACTACCACACATCTGAGGGAAGCCAACAAGTAAGAGAGATGAAAACAGAATGGCTACTGTCAACAAGACAAGTTGGAGCAAGGAACCCTCATTCACTGCCAGTGGGAATATAACTGGTACGGCCACCATAGAAAACAGTATGGAGTTTCCTCAGAAAATTAATAGAAATACCATATGACCCAGAAATCTCTCTTCTGGGTATCTACCTGAAACATTTGAAAACATTTATTTGCAAAGATATATGCACTCCTAAATTCATTGCAGCATTATTCATGGTGGCCAGCACATGGAAATAACCAGTTTCCTTCGATAGAGGATTGGATGAAGAAGATCTAGTACATATATACAATGGAATACTACTCAGCCATGAGAAAAGATGAAATACTGCTATTTGCAACAACATGGATGGACCCTGTGGGTATTATGCTAAGCGAAATAAGTCAGTCAGAAAAAGCTAAGAACGATGTGATTTCACTCATATGTGGGATATAAAAGTAAAATCACAGACAACACAGACAACAGTATGGTTGTCACCAGAGGAAAGAGTGTGGGGTTAGTAAAAGGTAAAGGGGGCCAAATATATGGTGACAGAAGATGATTTGACTTGGGGTGGTGGGCACACAATGCAATATACAGATCACGTATCATAGAAACATACACTTGAACCCTACAGAATCTTATAAGAGGTGTCATCTCAATAAATTTAATTTAAAAAATAAAATAAAAATAAAAATCTGGCTTCTGTTCATGGTGGTGGTGTAGGAAGACATGGCTTGTCTCTTTGTAAAAACCACATCAAAATTACAACTAAAATATAGAAGAACAATCACTCGGAACCATGAGGAATCGAGTTGATTGGGTCTGACAACTGTGGAATTAAAGAAACCACACCCATCCAGCCTGGTAGGAGGGGTGTAGGCATGAGATGGGCTGGTCCCTCAACCACGTGTTGTGGATAAAAATTTGGGAGGGATATCTCAGGAGCAAAGAGTCCCAGCCCCACACCAAGCCCCCCAGCTCAGGGTTCCAATGCCAGGAAGATAAGTATCCACAACTTTTGGCTGAAAAAACAAGCAGGGATTGAGTCGGTGGAAGAAATTGGAATCCCAAGCAGTTCTCTTAAAGAACCCACACACGAACTCACTTACTGAGACTCAATCCCTCTGATCTCTAGCACCAGAGTAGTAGCTTGAAAGGTACCGGTGGTATACAGGAAGAACCTGAAATGTCTGGCATCAAAGTGAGCAAAGGCTATTATCCCTTTTCTAAATCCTTCCCCCACAGAGTTGGCAAGCTGGTGCCATACCTGAGACTTCATCAACCAGTCTAACGCTGTTTGCCCCTCTTTGGAGATCTTTAGAGACTGTCCCCCACTTAACTTATGAGCCCACCCAAGCTGCTTTTCACAACTTCCTAAATCCTCTCAAATGAGCAACAGCTGGACTCAGTGACCTGCAGGCCCCATACTAGCAGCCACCAGCCTAGTTCACAGCTTGGCTTTACCTGGGAATCTTCAAGCTCAGCACAAGTAGCAGCCATCTCAGATTGCTTTATAGCTCAGGAAGGGCAGCCTGCGCAAAACACAGGTGGCAGCTGACCTTGGTCTGCAACACCAGAGAAACCCCAGGTTAATGCACTCAGTGGACAGCTACAGACCATGTGGGAGCACCACCTACCACTCTGCCCCTGCACAGCTGATACACCATGGAAAGCAGAGGTTGGTGCTCAGTGGTCACAGCCAGTCCTTGCAGCTGACTGGCCTGGGTAAATCCCTCCCATTGATCTGCCAAGAGCAGCCAAGGCTCAATTACAAGAGGAGGGAGTACTCAGCCCACATGAAGGGCACACCTTGAGTATCCAGCTTGGGTGATAGGGGAGGCTGTGCCACTGGGCCCTACAGGACACCTACTATATTAAGCCATGCTACCAAGACACGGAGTTATAGCAGCTCTACCTAATACATAGAAACAAACACAGGGAGGCTGCCAAAATGAGGAGACAAATAAACATGGCCCAAATGAAAGAACAGATCAAAACTCCTGAAAAAGAGCTAAACAAAATGGAGATGAACGATCTATCAGATGCAGAGTTCAAAACACTGTTTATAAGCAGGCTCAAGGAACTTAGTGAGAACCTGAGCAACATAAAAAAGATCCAGTCAGAAACAAAAGATACACTAATTGAAATAAAGAACAATTTTCAGGAAAACAACAGTAGAGTGGATGAAGCTGAGAATCAAATCAATGATTTGGAACATAAGGAAGCAGAAAACAACCTATCAGAACATCAAGAAGAAAAAAAGAATCCAAAAACTGAGGATAGTATTCTCAAAAGCAGCATCTGGGACTTCAAGAAGTTCAACATTTGTACTATAGGGGTGCCAGAAGGAAAAGAGAAAGAGTGAGAAATTGGAAAACTATTTGAAAAAATAATGAAAGAAAACTTCCCTAATTTGATGAAGGAAATAGACGTGCAAGTCCAGAAAGCACAGAATCCCAAACAAGATGATGCAATGAGGCCCACTCCAAGACACATCATAATTAAAGTGCCAGAGGTTAAAGATAAAGAGAGACTCTTAAAAGCAGCAAGAGAAAACAAGTTAGTTACCTACAGGGAAGCTCCCATAAGACTGACAGCTAATTTCTCAAAAGAAATTTTGCAGTCTAGAAGGAATTGGTAAGAAATATTCAAAGTCATGAAAAGTGGGGACCTATAACCAAGATTGCTCTACCCACCAAAGATATCACTTAGAATGGAAGATAAAGAGCTTCTCAGATAAGAAAAAAACTAAAGGGGTTCATCATCACCAAACCATTATTATATGAAACGTTAAGGGACTTATTTAAGAAAAAGAAGAAAATCAAAACTATGAACAATAAAATGACAATAAATACAAATCTATCAACAGTTGAATCTGAAATGCAAACAAGAAGAACAGAGACAGAATCATGGATACAGAGAGTGTTTTGATGGTTGCCAAATGGGAAAGGGATGTGGGGGAATGGGTGAGGAGGTGAGGGGATTGAGAAGTACAAATAGGTAGTTACAGAATAGCCATGGGGATGTGAAGTACAGTATAGGAAATGGAGGAGCCAAAGAACTTGTACCCATGACCATGGGCATGAACTATGGTGGGAGGATTGCCTGAGGGAGTGGGGGTGCTGGGTGGAAGGGGCCTAAGGGGGAAATATCAAGACAACTCTAATAGCATAATCAATAAAATATAATTGTAAAAAATAAAAATAAATAAAAATCTGAACTCATAAAATAGTGAAAACATTTCCTAAAATCTACGTGCTAAGAACATCACATTTTTTAGCAATTATTTTAATAGAGCAACTTAGAATCTATGGTATTAACAAATGAATTGCCCTATGGCGGGCGGCGGGGGGACTACTGCATAAAAAAGAAAAGAAACATAATGGGAGTTATCAAACTCAGGAACAAATGAAAATTTAAAAATAAAGCCTAACCTCAGAAAGGCAAAAAATGCATTGGTAAAAGAACAAAATGCTATTAAAAGAGAATGACAGGATATAAGAGAACACTATAAATTAAAAACAAAATAGACAAAACAAAGAATTATAGAAGGGTTGGAGCATCAAGGAAATATCCAGGAAGTAGAGAAAGACAAAAGGGAAAATAAGAGGGGAAAAAATTAGACATCCATGCAGGAATACTTGTCTAAGAATTCCAACTTTTGAGTAGTAGAATACTAGAAAAAAGAAGGAATAGAGAAAATATCAAAGAAAGAAAAAAA
Organism: Micronycteris hirsuta; assembly: GCA_004026765.1. Lineage (NCBI taxonomy): Eukaryota > Metazoa > Chordata > Mammalia > Chiroptera > Phyllostomidae > Micronycteris > Micronycteris hirsuta. Next base: position 39,974 of record PVJI01007654.1, read on the forward strand.
AATTTCCAAAAGGATCTGCAGTCTTTGTTTTTTTTTTTTTCCATTGCTTTTAGAGAGAGAGGTAGGGAGAAAGGAAGGGAAAGAGAGAAACATCAATATGAGAGAGAAACATCAACTGCTTGTCTCCCATACCCACCTGGGCTAGGGATTGTATGTGCCTGGACCAGGGATGAAACCTACAGCCTAGGTATGTACCCAGACCTGGAACTGAACACACGACCTTTTGATTGCAGGATGACACTCCAACCAACTGAGCCGCACCGGCCAGGGGAAGATCTTCAGTCTCAATGGCCTCAATGAAATGAAAAGGGTATGTATCAAACCATATACAATTTCAGAATTCTAGGGATAGAGAAGGTTCTAAAAGCTTCCAGAGAAGAAAGGGATGGGGTGAAAATGATTAAAATTGGTGACATACAATGTCAATGGATTTGGGAGCAACATTGTAATGAGAAAAGAGTGGAAATGTCTTTAGAACTGCAATACTTGATTTTAACCCAGAATTCTATAGTTTATTAAATAGGGGGCATTTCAGAGAGCCTAGATCTCTAAAAATTTCTGTCCATGTATCCTTTCCCAGGGAAATGTGTTCCAGGAAGACAAAGGAATATAACAGGAGAGGGGAAAACGTGCGATCCAGAGCAATGATTTTAACCAGTGGCACACGGGTGCTGCATGAATTTTTAAAACATGCAGTACCTGACTATTTAGTCAGGGACACTGACCTCTTTTCCTCTAGACTGTCAAATAAAAAAAAAAAATGACAACAGCTAACACAACAATGGCCGTCCAGTGTGAATGAATCAACATTATACTTACTTTTTGTCAGATCGGCAAAAAATACATTTTTTGGTGTGCCACAGAATTTTAGGAATTAGTTTATGTGTGCCATGAGATGAAAAAGGTTGAAAACCATTGATCCAGGACATTGGGAATCCAACACAAGAGAGCAGTTGTATGGGGATCCAACACAAGAGAGCAGATCCCAAAAGATTTCAAAGAAATATGCCAAAAAACCCCACAAAAAAACCAAAAACAAAAAGCAAAAAGACAGGAACAGAGCAGGCCCAGGAAAAACTAGTCTATACCACAGCAAGATGACAAAAGGCTGGGGAAGACTGTTTCCAATAAAAAATGTAACAGATGTGTTTAGGAAACGGAAAATATTTTTGACAGGCTTGTGACAAATGTTATACAGTGTTTTCAGGGAAAAAAGAGCTGCTAGAAACAGGAAAGTGTATATAGTCAAAAAATTCCAGATACACAAAAATGAAGCTTTGTTTGGGAGAATGAACTAACTATTCGGTTAGTGTAGTATAAATGTAGTATTTCTGTCTGGTAGTCATCTTTTCCTGCCAAATGACTAGACTGTTAGGTACAAAAGAAGTGACTTTTGAAAGCAGAGAAACCAGCCTCTCGTTGCATCTGGCTACATGAGGTCAGGTTAAGGAGGAGGAGGGCTTTGGACCGTCCCGGAGAAGTGTGGGAGCGCTCCGACTGCAGTCATAGTTGAGAAGAAGAATGAAGGGTGTACAAGAAGGAGGCACAGTCAGGGATCTACATGACCCAGCGGTAAAAAATATGTGCATAGTCATAATAATGTAGACATTATTTCTGATTTAATAAACGCCATGGCACATGCAACCTGTCTCATGGTTGAGGGGACAGAGGGAGAGAAACGCAGCCACGGAGTGAGAAAGCTAAGCTTCCACCTGCTATGGCAGGGGGTTGATGGTGCTAAAAATTAACTTCGCTACTATGTTGTTGTTCATTTCGTTAAAAAATCAAGCTAAAAAAGTAAGGCAGCTCTTTATACCACAACTTCGTTATTGAAATTTAACTGAAATGTCAGAACTCTTAAAAAAATGGGCATTACAAAGCCCAAATCTTTCCTAAATACATACATTCGATACTTAAGATAATAGAAGAGATTTAGAAAATCTACAAAAACAGGTCTATGCTAAAGATACTGGGTACATTATATATTTTTTAAAATCATGGCAGACAACTTTTAATTCAAATTATTAATTTCTTACTTAACTTTTCAATGGTTTACTTACATGATATGAATAGTTCTTCTTCTTCTTTCCTTGTACTAAGAATAAAAAAATTAACTGATCAATTCTGATAATAATGCCATAAAAAAACCCAAAAGTTACTGACTAGCTGACAGATTATCAATATACAAAATAAGGCAGAATTTTATTCTATTTTTAAATAATTTCCAACAAAATTGATCATTTAAATCACCTGGCAAGATTAACCCCATAAAGAAAAATCTAAAATTTAACTTTTACTTTTTGACCTAACAGGTATTCTATATTAGGTACAAATAAAACTCTCTCCATATACAGAAGAAAAAGACAAAGCAAATTAGGCCAGGTGAAAAACAGCTAATAAAAACGTTTACCTGTTGCATGTCTGAACCACTATTCAGTAGTAGTTTCTAATTTTATTTTATTTATTTATTTTTAGACAGAGGGGAAGGGAGGGAGAAAGGAAGAGAGGGAAATATCAATGTGTGGTTGCCTCTCACGTGGTCCCTATTAAGGACCTGGCCCACAACTCAGGCATGTGCCCTGACTGGGAATCGAACTGGCAACCCTTTGGTTCACAGGCTGGCGCTCAATCCACTGAGCCACACCAGCCAGGGCTAGTTTCTACTTTTGCATTTACACATATTCCCACCTTACTTGAATCACCAGGATCTAACAATTGACAGCTCTTAGAACTAGTTTCTATTCAGGCACTAATCCATATATGCACCAGCAACCCCAAAAGCATCCTGAACCACTTATTAATAATCGACTAAAATATCTTACTAAAAAAATTCAATGGGCCTTTACTCATTTGAAGAGTAACCCATTTAAATTTAAATGTTAAAATGGCTGTGGCTAACTTAACCGAACATATCTACAGCACACAAGATCGTTTTGCTCTAACAAACGCCAGAAGAAGAGCAAAAGCTCCGGAGTGGGTGTGGGGTGCACTGCTTCCCGCGCCGCCTCCTTAACGTGGGACGGCCGTCCCAGCCACACGCTTCTCAGGACAGCGGAGAGGGGCACAGGCAGCTTTTCCTGTACCGTCACCACTCTGCCTACACGGCAGCGGCCCACGGCTCGGGAGGAGCCTGAGAAATAGAGCAATCCTAAGTAAAATGATAAGCTCCAAACAGTCAAAATGCACACCTACCATGAAAATAAACTTGATTTAACAAAACATTAAAGAAAATAAGCAGGCAAGCAGAAGTGTTAGCATCCTACAGTTCTGATCCTTATCCTAAAACAAAGAGGACATAGCGAATTGACACTAGTTTCACATGCTGACGCTAAGCTTCTGGGAAACCCCATCGGGCTATGCTTGCTCTGAGGTACCTCGGCAGCATTACATGAGGATGAGAGGATTTCGACCAGCTCAATAGCCAAGATCTGGAATTAGCCCAAGTGCCCATCAGCAGACGGGTGGATAGAAAGCTGTGGTGCAGTTACACAATGGAGCACTAAACGGCTATAAAAAAAGAGAAGGAACTGTTATCCTTTGTGACAGCATGGATAGGCCTGGAGATTATTATACTAAATGAAATAAGCCAGTCAGAGGAAGACAAGCACCACATGATCTCACTTATACATGGAATCTAATGAAAAAAAAATAAGCAGAGGAACAAAACAGAAACAGGCATGGACGCATGGAACAGACTGACAGCTGTCAGAGCGGAGAGGGCGGGGAGACTGGATGAAAGAAGGCGAAGGGAGTCGCCAAAGAGCTTGTATGCAGGACCCATCGGCACAGCCAACAGTGGGGCGGGGCCCCCGGGAAGGAGGGGGGCTGGGTGGAGGCGAGCACGGGCAGCAGGGAAATGGGGACGTCTGTGATAGTGTCAACAATAAAAATAAAATTAAAAAAAGGTTTAGATGTGAGATAGGATCATTTTGTTGAGAACTATAAAAATAAAGCCAAATCACAAATTCAATCCTCCTATATAGACACCTGATTTTTTGATTTGTTCAAATAAAACCTAACTGTGACCTAAATCCTATCTTGACTTACCGTCCATTTGAGATTTCTTCAGAAAAATTGTGCTTGCCCTTGGATGGTCAGATGGTATTAATTCTGAAGCTGACTCTGTAGAGGAGGAAGTGGAAGAGAAAAAGGCATAATAATGTAGTTGAGTGGAAAAAGACATAATTTTAAAAATAGCTACACACCAGTTTTAATTACTTTTAACAGTGTTGGGAAGAGTTTTTAGTCATATAACTAGCCAATTTTAGTAAAGATAACAATATAAAAATTCTACCAGGGAAATACAAACTGTGGAATCTCTCTATATAGGTGAAAAAAAAAAAAACAGGCTATGTCTTAGACCTTTTTTTAAACTTTCATCTAAATAATCTATAAAACTTTTAGATGAATCACATACGTGTTTCCCCCTTCTACTTATCAATTAGAAATATAGTCATTCTCTTTTGTGCTGATATTACCAGCAAATTCCAGGAACAGTTTCTAGAAGCAAGCTACGCTGTGGCCAACGAGTAGCAGATAGCAGCTAATATACCAAATATGCCCAAACCAAGCGAGTTGTTTTTGGTAAATGTTTTTAGACATTTAGGCGAGTTCTAACCGCATCCAAGAAATGAGTCAGTTAGCTGTCGCTCACTTGGGGCCAATCATCGTGGCAGGGTTCACAGGGCAGCAAAAAAGCCCAATGTGTCAATCTGCAGGAACGCTTTCATGCTAGTGACTCTTAATACTCTCATCAAAGTGATTTTTTAAATTTTGCCCCCAATTTCCAACACTAACGTCTCACTTCTTCCTTCCATGCTGCATGATTCATCTGGGGCTTCAATAAAGATACTTTCTAGAGCTGATTATAAGGCCGCTTGTAAAAAGAATTTGCTGCACCTCTGCAAAGGTGGGTCTGCCTGCAGCCCACCTTGCCCCAAGGTGGACTGATCTATTTAGGCAAGCATACAAAACAGGTACTTGGATTTCAATAACATAGTTTGCCACTACATGGAATAACAAAGTTGTCAATTTAAAAAACAAACCCTATGATAGTCCTCAGTAACGTCCATCTCAAACCACTTAGCTAATCTTGTAAGAAAGTGGACCAAGGTCCTGAGAGAGTACTGGTTAAGGCAATATTTCCCAAGCCACATAATAATGGTTTTATTTTTTAAAAGGGATTTGGTGATCAAATTTAAATAAACTATATCCCTGGTTCTTAGAAAATCAAAATGCTCATTGATATGTTAAAAACAAATCAGTCTAGTAATAAATAATGTCTAACACATCATTTCACAAATTTGTTTCCCTAGAATCTTTTTTTCCCCCTCCAAGTAATATAGTTAGAATCTTGCACAAACATAATTTGGGACTTCCTGGTTTAAGAGACATCTGAGCCATCCATTTTAATGGCACTGTTACCACTAGAAATTTATATAGCTAAACCAACTGCCTTTTTCTTCTAGAAAATTCCTTAAACTGCTTTTGGAGAAACTATTCTATTCAAAATTCTAATGTAAAATACCCATAAAGTTATTTTAAAGGTGTTTTCCCAAATATTTGAAAAATTAGACAATGCTAGCTATGCAGAAAAATTAATTTAGTTTGCACAAAGTGACAGACTGCCACAGCAGCCTCTAAGCTAGACTTCTGATAGAAATCAGAACTACTTCCCACCAAAAATAAAGCAAATATATTGCAATTGAATAAAAATAAATAAGAACAAATGTTTGCAGAAGTAGCCATATTATGTATTGGTGCCTATGACATGATAAGTTTAATTAAAATTTTCAGTGGGAAGCCCAGGAAAAGTTTGTACCAGAATCAAAGAAGAAGCAGGCTTACACTCACTTACACACACACACAGACACACACACACACACACACACACTTGCCCCAAACCAAGATGTGCTTCTAGGTCTCTAAATACAAACATCAAGAATGCTGGAAGAAAAGAAATGACAACATGCAGGGGAAATAATCAAAATTAGCTCAAGTAACAAAAAACAAACAGAAAGCGAAACTTTCCCTGCGCTACACCTAGGGTTCTATTCTAGGGTGGGCACATGCTACAGGGCTGACCAATCAATCACAGCTGGCCCGGGACCTCCCAAGAACCAGAAGAGAAAGAGCTGTACTCCCATCTTCCGAGAATGTGCAGCTGTGGACTCTCCTTTGCCAGCCTGCGGGGAAAGCCTTTTTGGGAGAAATCAACAGGAAAGCAGAACTGAGACAAGTTCTAAGATCATTTAATTCCTGAATCAAGGAGTACCTTGATTTTTACTCTGTGAACTCTGGTTAGACAAGTCAATACTTTTCTTTAAAAAATTTTAAGCTATTTTGAGATAGATTTTCTTTAACTTGCAAGCGTATTTGCTATTTAATGGACACATAATGGCCCATCGAGTATTATTCCTATACTTTACTCCACCAACCTCCAATTGAGTTTAAGTACTTAAAAAGTTCCATTGTTATAAAACTTTAAAAAAAGAAAATTTCACGTATATAGTATTTTTAAATCAATTGTTAAAACCTCCTCAGAAAAGCTCTTTAAAATAAAATGACTACACCAAAAGGTTAGATTGTTTTTGTGGCTCAGTGGCTCGATACGTACTACTGAGTTGCGTTCTAAAGCAGGTGAGGGCATATTCGTGGGTAATGCTGCCAGTCACAGCAGCGTCAGTCCGCCCAGCTTTGGATACTTGAAAAACAACTCTAGTTATGTGGATGAGGAAGCTCACAGGGCCCGTAATTTGCATTTCCTCGATTACACAGTTTGATCACAGTTAAGTGTCCTTTCCACCTTGCTGAGTTGCCCGTCCCGCCCACGCACTGTATATATTGTACGCACTAGGGCCCTAACGTTGTCAATTTGCATGATGTTTTCATACAATATTTTTGAAAAGTACTTTGCTCAGTGTCTTGGACTTTCAAGAACATTTCTGAGTAGCAATTTACCTCCATCTTGTTTCACATGATGTAATGTTAACTACATTAACCTTAACGTTTAATTACCTTAATACACTAAAAAAAGGGTGCGTGTGGAAAAAGGCAGTACCTCCAAAGCTGCTCACATGATGTGCCATTCTAGAAATTCTATTTCTGTGTGCCACATAGCTGGAGTTCACATTCCTGCTCCACCAAGCCTCATTCTTCAAACCTCTGACAACTCAATTTATATCACTCAGAACTTTGTCTTCTCACATGTAAAGCAGATATAATTCCTGTATTACCTAACTCAAAACATTGTGAGGAGCAAATGAAATGCAAGAGCAATTTAGAGCACAGAAAATCATAAATAAAGCTTTCACAAATTAACGCAAGGCGAAATATGAACAGGTAGCATTTTGTCAGAAAGTACATGAAATGTCCACTCGTTACCCAGAAACAAACAGCATCTTAAGTAATTATGTGTTTTGACTGCCCTTTAATGGGAAAGGAAGAAAAGGCATACAATTAGCAAGAATTTCTCTCAGTGGGGGCTTTTATTTTTAATAAGCAAATAGATATTTCCCCTGCTTCTGTCATGTAGGTTACTGTAGGTCCTGTTCCTTTTTTTAATGTAACTTATCCTGGAGATCACCACCTAGCAGTAAAGAAGTAGGTTATTCTTTTTTACAGCTCTGTCGTAGTCTACTGGGTAGATGTACCAGTTTATTCTACCAGTTCCTTTCTGGTAAAGGGACTCATGAGTTATTCCAATATTTATTTAAAAAACAGTTCCATAAAAACTTTGTGAATATGTGGTTTCATATTTGTGGGGTATGTCCTCAGAACAAATTCCTCAGAGTAGGATTTCTTGATTAATGCCATCCGCATTGTTGGTGAGATGGTGCCAACATCCCCTTCCTGTTGCCAAGCCACTTTGCACTTCTATCAGCAATATATGAAGCTGTTTCTTCATAGCCTTACCAAAGAATGCAATGTCAAGTTCATAGATCTCCGAACAGGAGAGAAACTACAGCATTGCTTGCATTTCTCTTACATGTAAAGACATGTTTAAAGGTAATCTGCCTTCCTTTTTCTGTGACTTGTTCATTCTACATTTAGATGTACTTCATTTCTTACAGTCAGCTTATTTTAGGCCCCCCCCCTTTTTTAAAAAATATTTTATTTACTATTTATTATTTATTTTCAGAGAGAGGAGAAGGGAGGGAGAAAGAGCAATGTATGGTTGCCTCTCACATCGTCCTCACTGGGGATCTGGCCTGCAACCCAGGCATGTGCCCCGACTGGGAATCGAACCGGGACCCTCTGGTTCCCAGCCCGCGCTCAATCCACTGAGCTATACCAGCCGGGCCCCCTTTTTTTTTTTTTTTTTTGTTATTGTTCGAGCCACTGTTGGCTCCCACTTGAGCTACTGTACCAGCCTCTGACTTGGACTCCTTGCTGCCACCTTATTCTCACACAGCAGCTCTGCTCTCTCTCACTGTCACTCACGTTCTTTACAGAATTAGCATTGTTTCCCTGCATGTAATCCTGCACTGCAACTGGACAAAATTTCTTATTTCTGCCAAGGCCCACTAGGCATACAAGGCCTTAATCTACCATACTCCTCTTGGTATCCCTTTCACTGGGTTACAGCCACACCCGCGCCCCTTGTTTTCTGTTGAAGGCCTGCACTCTGCTATTCCCATCTGAGGAACTCTGCACGGAAGCCTCTCCTCCACATTTTTCACAGGGCTCCCTCTCATTTTCAGAACTGCTCAATGTCACTTAAGCAGAGCAGCTGTCTTTAACCACCCTGACATTCTTGATTGTTCATGTGCTGTATGCTCCCAGGGTCTTCTGGGATGGAAACACCTAGTCAGGGGAGGGCCTTTGTCTTGTATGCCACTGTGTGTTCTGTATCTGGAACGGTGCCCCCCAAAACGGTTGTTTCCCTGTACCCCAAACCGGTTAAGCTTCTCCCAATCGTTTTGCATCTTTTAAGATTTTATCTAATGCGATCTTTTGATTTGTCATCTAAGATCAGCATTTCTTTCAGGTCTTAGAGTAGTGGTTATTTAGAATTAAAAACACAAAACCCCAAGAAACCTAAAAAAGAAGTTCTAATGTCCAGTGAAAAGCCAATGATAACTTAAATGTGGGATAAAAACTTTCAGTGCTAAAATATCTTAACCGCAAAAATTATATCCTAGTTAAGATATAATAAAGTATATCATTTTAACTCTACACATAGGTATAATGCATCCATTTTTATATCTGTCCCCAGAATGCTTTATTCTGCATATAATGCAGATATGAAAACTGTCCCCAGAATGCTTTACATGAAGATATGTTCATTGATTTGAGAGAGAGGGGAAGAGAGAGAAGAGAGAGAGAGACATTGATGTGGGAGAGAAACATTGATCTGTTGCCTCTTGCATGCACCCTGACTGGGGATTAAATACACAGCTGCACAGGACGATGCTCCAATCAACTGAACCACCCAGCCAGAGCATGGTTTCACTTTGAAAGATGACCAACCAGCCCTGACTGGTGTTGGCTCAGTTGTGAAAAGTCACTGGTTCAATTCCCAGTCAGGGCACGTCCCTGAGTTGTGGACCAGATCCCCAGTAGGGGGTGTGTGAGAGGTTACCACACATTGATGATTCTCTCCCTCTCTTTCTCCTTCCATTCCCCTCTCTCCAAAAATAAATAAATAAAATCTTAAAAAAAAAAAAGATGGCCAGTCATAAGGAATGGGTGGTAACTGCGCTGCTCCACCACGCGATGGCGTGCCAGTTACTGAGAGGCTGCAGCAGGGCCCCAACACTGCCCGGAAACACACCGGGGTGCTCTCTAGCTGTCAGGCACAGTTCCAGGAGCTTATGTCATTTCTTCTCTTATAACAAAAGGCTAGAAGGCAGCACATGAAGACTGGCCTTATTTTTGTAAAATAAACACAACGTTAAGGTTATATGCATCCAAAAGGTTCAGGAAGAATAAACAACAAAATATTTAAAATATTCTGAGTATTCTGAGCATAAGTGAATTTTCTATATTTTCCAAATCTTTTACATCAAATGCTTTTTAACACTGTCACACAAAAAAGTTGGGTTAAAATAGCTACCAGAAAGAATACAGATCTGTTGCTCAGAGTTTTTCCCTCATAATGTTGCCCGTTCCTTACCTACTCACTCCTCGGGGGCGGGGGAGGAAGGGGTGACTGGAGAGGCACCTTTAGCTGGTAAATTGGCAAAGCTTGTAACGTTGGAACATAAAAAGTTGTATGAAAAGCTGATGAGTAATAATAAAATTGGATAACAGAAACTAAGTGTCTTTTTTGTGTGTTACTGATAATACCATCAGTTGTAGCAGATATTCTGTTAAAGGCAAGGCAGTAGAAAAATCCTTTTAAGTCCATCAGAAATCTGTACTAGGTTCTCAAGATTGTCTCCTTGAAATGACTTAAAGAAATCATGTTCTTCCGTTTCAGAAGAATAAGGCAGAGCATCATTCATGTGTGATTTTGTGTAAGTAACCAAATAATTCAACTCTGCATGGCAAAAAAGCCAGAATGTTTTACATCTAACTAGGCATTTCTTAGTTTCCAGGGAAACTGATATAAAATTGTCTGAAATAAATACATTAAAAGCAAATTTTCAATGTGCTTATGCTTTATATTTGGTGTTCTGACCTTGTTTCTATGGAAACAATAGGCAAATGCTGAAGATGAGGTTTCTCTTATCACTTTATTAAATGCCCTCCAAAAATTAAAAAAAAGTTGAAATAATATTTTGAATATCATATTTAATATAAACATGTAAATCCTATACTCATGAATTCTACTCGTTTTCAAGTTTCTGATTGAACACTCCTTAGTACAGTCCCATCCTTCATCCTTGTTACCTGACCTGCCCTCTGCCAGCTTCTCTCAATGTCCCTCTTTGTCCAGAGCACTCTCAGCTTCAATGTGTCACCAGAACAAACTCTTTAAAATATATCAACTAGTAAATGTGGTATATTCATGCTATTTTGTGACTTCTACTTTTATTGTTATCCATTGTAAGGCATTTATAGACATAGGATGGAAGGATAAGTGTTGCTTCCAAATTGTATACAATAATTTCAAACGCAAGTAATCAAGACTAGACTAAATTAAGATAGGCCCACTTTATGGAAAGATTAGAAAATATGACCTGCAATCAACTAAAGTTTAAATAGAATAAGAGCTATAAGGCACTTCCTCTATGAAATGACATAAAACACAGTCTTCATTAGCTACACTGTTACCCAGAATTATTTTAATTAATTTATTGATTGATTTTAGAGAGAGAAAGGAAGGGACGGGGAGAGAGAGAAAAGATAAGGAGAGAGGGAGGTGGGGCAGAGGGGGAGAGAGAAACATTGACTTGTTCCACTTATTTATGCATTCATTGGTTGATTCTTACATGTGACCTGACTGGGGATGGGACCTGCAACCTTGGCCTATGGGGATGATGCTCCAACCAAGTTATCCAGTCAGGGTGAACCAAACATTTCATCTCTCCTCCTTCCCCTCATTCCCCCCACCCTTAGCAGTTTGATCTTTAGAACTCAACATTCTTACAGTTAAACAGGAATCTATTGGCAGGAGGGGAGAGAATGGAGAGGTAGCCATGGAGACAAACATTCTGCTGCAGGACCTGGCATCTTAACTCCCAACACTTTGTTTCAAAATCTAAATTTGTATTATTCTCCTCTGGATCTGTAGACCAACAGTCTGGCGAGCCACCCCCATGCTCCTTTAGAACAAGCAATGTTAAAGTGAAGTGTGTTCAGTCACTGAAGGAAGCCTGAAGACCTATTTGTGTCCAAGTGGTTATATATATTAAAGTCATCAGAACTCCGTGGGTTCTCCTTTGGGTAAAACAAAACAAAAATAAACTATTCTCTGTAGTGGCAGTAACATTTCACATTATTCAGTAATTTTAAGTTCCCTCTCCCACCATTTTCTTTCCTTCTGTGTTCAAATTATAGTTGGAAGGAATAAACCAGCTTCTATCCAGGCAACTGAAAACAGCCTACTCAAAAACACCATATAGACTCTCTCCTATGCCAGTCTCTATTTTGAATTGAAATAACAAACCCTAAAATCTTTGAGGCTGTGTTACAGGCAACCTCCATGCTGCTGAACTGCAGAAACACCTCCTGCCTGCAAAAGGGGGGTGCGAATGATGTACAACCTCCAGGTTTTATCTCTGAATGTTCTTGTACTCTGTAACCTTCATCCCAAGCCTCTGTGCTCTATTCTTTGTCTCCCAAATAAGGTAGCTAGACCTAACTTCTGCTCCTGGCTCCTGTAATCTGCTTTTGCCACGTAGTTTCCCACCCCTGCCTGTACGTATATAACAGATTACCTCTCCTTTGTTCGGGGCTCAGAATTTGGAGTTGGAATCTCTCCTCTGAGCCCACGCGCGTAATAAAGGGTTGTATCCCACCACTCTCTTTGTGCTGGTGTGAGATAATTTCCTGTAACAGCTGAACTGTCCCAAGTATCAACTATCTCAATGGGTAGGAGAAAGGGTACCACTAGGCCCTACCTGGTTCCTTCACTTAAGAACCATCTGGATAGGTAAGGATAGGGAGATGGAATGGATACTCCGCAGAAGGGACATTCAAGTTTTCCCTGAGAAAAGGGAGAAAATATACTCAGAGTCTTCTTAGAGTCCCACAAGACATTAAACGGAGCCATAAATAAGAAGGGCGGAGGACTGGAGCGTCTCAGGCCAGGTTGGAAAATGGGGATAGAAGAAAGAATTGGGCATTTGGGTAGTTAAGAGGGAAAGAAACTGGCCAGACATGATGGGGGACGAATAAGGGGTGAGGACGCCAGCCAGAGCCAGCCTTGGGAGAGCTGGCTAGGGGCACGGAGGAGTCCGAGGTGGTGGCTCCCTTCCAGGGTTCTCTGGGGGACAGTGGAGATGGGAGGTACGCCTGAGAGCAGAGAATGCCTGCCCTCCTTACCTTTGGGCATCTCCAGGTCGCTGATGTGTAACACATGGTGGCCCTTGCAGGCGTGGAGATTCAATTCAGCAGGTTCCAAGGCAGTTGGAACTGGTGGTGCTGCCGCCGAGTTCCTGGAACCCGCCTGGTAGACACCAGACACATCATCTGACTCCCCCCACCCACAGTGCTGCCGGCCTGGTATGCGGCTGGCATTGGGCTCCAGGCAACAGGTCAGTTTGCTCCCCATGAGGCACCTCCACTCCTTGCTGCTGTCCCCACCTTAGCTCAGCAGTGGCCCTCACTCCAGACAACGGCAAAGCCTTGTGCAGTACAGGGGCCACTGGACTGGGGGACCCTGGGCCAGGATCAGGGGTGGCCAGCCCCTGCTGCCACCTCCCCTGGGTTGACTAGTCTGTGTGGACAGGAGCAGCCTGACTTATTTTAAAGGTGTGGGGATCAGACAACTGCTGAGAACCACCACCACTGCGAGAAGAGAGCACAGCCAAGCTCCTCTTCCTTCCACAGCGGCCTCTCAACTGAAGGCAGTTCCCCTGGCCCGCACCAGCCAACGAACACATTCCGTGGTCACCTGGTTACGAGGGACCAATTGCGCCCAGAGTTCTCTCCACCGGCCCACCTTACAGAGAAGGCATGTGATTCAGAATGCCCCGCTCCTCCCCCAACTTTGTACTCGCTCCCCGCCCCCACCCTGGCTTTGCCTAGCCACACATGTGGCCCAGCTTTGGGTTCCATACCTAATTCCCTAAACACAGTCAAATATGGGGAGGGCAGGAAAGCTACAAATGCCGTTGGCTATGGATGACTGGAGGTGTGTGCTGCAGGGTGGCGGGCAGCGAGTGAAGAAGTGAGTAGGGCGTGAGAAAGTGAAGCCAGCAACGGAGGGCGTCTCTTCCCAAAAATTTGGCTGAGAAGAGAGCTGTGGTAGTGGTTAGAGGGAAATAGACTGCTAGGGCTTTTTATTTTAAGATGAAATGTATTGTTTTAAGATGTGAACATATTTATATGTTAAAGGGTAAGAGCTGATGGCGGAATCAAAAAAGGATGAAGTTAGAGGAGAAGGGGAATGACAGAGCGAGCCCCCGAGCAGGGAGGAGGGAGTGTGCTCCAGAGCAGGGATGGATTAGCTTTGGGAAGACAGGAAAGCAGCGGGGGAGAAAGGGCCTGTGTGGCCACTGAGACACTTCTGGTAGAGGAGAGATTTAGGAAGAGCTCATCTGATGACCTCTATTTTTCTCTATTTTGATTGTCTTCTATTTGGAAAGCTACTCTGGGATAGAGAGTAAAATCAGAAATCAAGTTAGTGCCAACTGTCACTACCAGAACCAGCAAGTAGAGACAAGGATTGCATCTTTATGGGCACTTTATTCAGATGCTGGTGATCTGAGAAGACTGCAGGTTATATGCCCTCAAAGATGGTCTTAACATGTCATCTCAAGCTGACCTTTTTATAAGGAGAAGAAAGGGTAGGTAAAGGGTTTGGAAAAAAAGTTCAGCTAATTTCCTAGTACTTCTTTATCTGTTGATCAGCAATTCTCTATGTGTGTCTGGAGTTGCCTCCTTGGAACACAATGGCTCAGACACCATCTCCATCCGCTTGCAGACCCCTGGGGCACAAGGGTCGAATTGTTTGTCACCTTCTGGAGTCACACATGCCAGTTCCTGGAATACGAGATTTCCACATGCATTAATCACTGAAGCCTATCAACAAAGGCTAAAATCTTTAATGCTTGAGTTCTCTTACCAAAAGGATAATGTATAGAGAGGTCTACACTTTAGAAAAGCTCAAAATACCTAACAAAAAGGTGGGTAAATTGAAAAGAAATTTGAGCAAAACCCAAGGAGCTTTACTGTAAGTAGGTATGGCATAAAAGAAGAGGAGGCTAATAATTTCTCCTAAGTAGTTAAAAAATAGCAAAAACTTTTGGAGAAGAGTAAAGAAAAAATATTAAGAAGCAAATGACATGTAGTTGCAAAAAGTGTGAACATTTACAAACCCTTTAATCTCATAGGATGCGAAAAGGACCAGAGGGAGTGTTCTCCTTTATTGAAAGGATAGCAGGAGAGAAAGGTCACCTCAAAAATCAGGGAAGCAGAGATGATGAATATTTAATTTAATCATTTAAAAGGTATAAGTAAGGTTTGGTGACAAGAATGAGCAATATATTGAAATGTGGGAGACCACAGTGGAATGGGGAAGGATTTGATGAAGTTCAGTTTCAGTAAACAGCATCTGGTTAAATCCTTAGGACCTAGTGACTGCATTCCATGGTACTAATAACATTGTCTAAAGTTCTAGGAATGTCATTAGATACCATTTCAAATAATTCTTGTAGACTTGAGACAGTACCTAAGATTAAGTTACAGAATAGTGTCTGTATTTAACACACACCAACAGAAATGTGTGACCTTGAAAATTAAAGAATTTAAAACTTGCTAAGCAAAAAAAGGGAAGAACTGTTAAGAAAATAGATTTTAAAATATTTAGTTTGAAGAGCACATAGAAGAATAGTAAAAAAAACCAAAACAATAAAACCTCTTCTTCTATAATAGTAGCAAGTCTGGGAGAGCAAAGGGAAGCTATTAGGAGTAATGTGATTTGAATTAAGCAAGAATTTGCTTTTGTGATAGAAACAGAGACTTTGCATTTGCTACTGATGGCTGAATATCCTCTGGGAGGACTTTATGATCAGTGTTTTACATAATGTAGAGTAAACTCATTTTTTCATTTATTTTATTCATTCAATATGCATTCAATACCTGAGCCCTTACTACTCACCACACATGTGTTTAGGTGCTGGGTTTGACCAAGAAAAACAAAGTGCCTATTCTCATGGAATTTATTTCTAATAGAAGGGTCGATGCACAGTATTGCCCATCATACCTGAAACTCATGGCTCAGGATGGCTACTGATCTCCAGCTATTGCATCTTCATTCCAGACAGGGCAGGATATGAAAAGGGAGAGTTTTCAGAATATCCACATACCACAGTGCCTACATATTACTGGTGTAAATATTACTTGACCAAACCTAGCTGCAAGAGAGGCTCAAAAAGTGTAATCATACAGGTGAGTAACTAACACTGAAGGGAGAACTGGGTATTGGAAAGTAACTAGCACGCTATGCCGCAATATGTAAGAAAAGATGAGAAAAGTTTCAATTTTAGGAATAATCATGATAAGATTTCATAACCCTTTGCAAGCATATATGAGAAACATACAAACAGCCTGTAATAATCTTTTCTTAAGCAAACAGGACAGAAACAGTGGAGAGAGGCTTAAGTTGCAGAATGAAACTAGGTTAGACATAAGCAAGATTTTATGGCAGTCAAGTGATCAGGATCACACAGCATATGTATTGTGACTAGTAGGGTTCCAGCTTGAGTATTACAGCTAGTGGTTCTGATAGAACAGGATTTTGTGTGTGAGTAATATACACCTTTTTCCTGGGCCGAGTGTATCATTATCAACGTATTCTCAAAGGCGTATGTGAACAAAAATGCTAAGAATTACTGTACCTGACTGGGTAGGGAACAATTCTCATTCCCAACTTCAGAAAATGATAATCCAGAATTTTTAGGAAGTGGGCATTCAATGGTGCTGATATTCACATTTAGCAAACTGAATGCACAGCGCCCCTTCCATCTGCCTCTTTCCATGACTCCTGGACTATTCTCCCGCCCTCTCTCGCTCACAGCACGCAGGTTTCTTTTGGCCAAATGAGTCCATTGAGATGAGAGTGTTAATTTATTTGATATGATGCTGTGAAAAAAAATAATAAGGATGTTAGTTTGTCATTCCATCAGGGCATGGATGCTTATTGGACAGTCAGTTGCAGCCCCAAATGCCCACTGTGATTACAGTCCCAAACCTGGGGGCATTTTAGGAGACAAGTTTTCTAAGGGCCGCTGTGTTGAGCATAGGGGTTTCTTTTCTTCTCTTTTTAGGTGTTCCGTAAATGTTTATTAAATAAATGTCAGTAGGAAAAATGCCCCTTCTCACTCTCGTTTAGTGAGGTGTGTGCGCATCACATATTTAATGGTATCTAGCTGGCTAGCTGGCTTTATTATATCCCTTAGAAGAAAAAACGTGCCTCGGCTCAACATTGGGGCTTCAAAGTTGAATATTTGTCCTGCTCTAGCTGTGTTTCCTGAGTCTGCCACAGACACCAGCCCATGGTGCTTCATAAATGACTAAGGTAATTCATTTTATGCTCTGAGAAACCCAGCTGTCTGAGAAAAATTAACCCCCTTTTGACTCTACACAAATAATGCAAATAAAATCCTACAGATAAAATGACTCAAATAAGTTTCAACCTCTTCCTCTTCCAACATTCTTAAAATGACGAGGCCAAACATGGGACCCAGGGTGCAGTGAGGTTAGCGACCCTCTCCTCAAGAAGGCCTGCCCAGAAGCTGGCCAGCCTGGCATCTGGGAACTTAGATTTCCAGAGGGTTTCCACCACCTTTAGTCAAGAGGGTCTCCCTGTGCCTAAACGGTTTGTACAAACAGTGTGGCTTGTGTTAAACAGGGGCTTTCCTTCTGGAGTCTGGAACTTGGCTGTGTGCTGGGTCGGGGATGCCCACAGCACAGGCCCCAACAAAATCTCAGGGCACCCAGTCTCTGCTGGCAGTCTCTCACCTGTGTCAGAACTCCGTGCTAGGGAGTTAAGTGATCCCCTGGGAGAAGACCTTGGGAGCCCGTGCCTGATCCCCGAGGTCTACTCCCATGGAGCCTTTGCAAATTTTGCCCTGTCCTTTCCCTGTTATAAATCAAAGCCATGAGTCCTCCTAATGAATCAGTACTTGGGCTCCCAGTAAGTCCATGATCCACCTAGCAAAACGATGTCAATGTTTACTCTCGCCAGCTTTTCCTCCCTTTGAACAGAAATGGCTAAATGCTTGTTTTATACAATAAGTTGCCTATTATTACTAATAACAATGAACTTGTGTGTCTCAGGTCAGTGCCTACAGATGAATCTGGTGACCAGTCACTGGCAGTACCTTCTGATTCCCTGTGATTATGCCTCTCCAAGCTGAGACCTTCCTGCCCAGGGCTCTGGGCCTGCTCTCTAAGGTGGGACTGTGGGGAACCCCTAGACTGCCAGGTCCGCTTTGGATGGAGGTGGCACCCTTGCCACCTTCCGAATCTCTCCAGGGCTTTTCCCTCCACAGTGTCCAAATGACTATTCTACTCAGATTCTTTATTTATTGCTGGTTTGATAGTGCTTTTTCTCTTACTTTAATCCAAACCTGCTCAAAGTTTTGTTTCTACTAGTCTGTTTAGTGGATTGAATTTCTTGCTGGTAGGAGAAAGGAAACGCTCTAGGCAACCCCATATCCAGATTCTCGGCAGCCTCCAGCGGAGAACAGGAGTTACCGAGCTCTGTGACAGGCTGGCGCCCCCACAGCTGAGCGTGCGCTTGGGTGACGAGGTGTAGGTGATCTGCAGAGCAGTGGTGGCAGCAGCTGTCTTATTTTTCAGGAACTTTGTATATCTGTTTTGCCGCTGATGAAGAGAAACACTCATTAACTGGAATGAATGCGTAATAAGAGTTACCAAATTGTCAAACGAAAGGCGGGGCTGGGCGCGGAGTCGGTGCAGCACAGCCCCAGGGCAGGTGGCTGCCTAGGCTCGGCAGGGCTGCTAAAGCAGGTCCTCCAGGCAAACGCGCAGGGCTAAATTGGTCTGCGCCCTGGAGCGCCCTCCCTGGCGGCTCGAGCTCCTACCTCGCCTTCCAGCGCCTGGGGCTACAGCTGCACCCGGCGAAGGCAGGGGGCTTGCCCTCCTCATTCATCAGCAGGAAGTGCAGCTTCTAAAAGTCCATGTGGCCCAGGCAGGGAGCCCGTGAGGAGGCCTTGGGCCAGGGCCCTTCGCGGGCAGGCAGAGGAATGGGTACCCGGGCGCTTCCCTGAAGCTCCCCATGCCCCGCAGCTGTCTCTGGGAAGCACCCCCACCTTACCGTCCTGCAGCCAGGATGGCTGTGTTGAGGCCTGCCTCCAGCTTGCCTTCTGCCGCCGCCTCCACATGCAGCCGCATATATTCACTGTCAGTCATCTCCACCAGGCTCAGGTCAGCGGTTCTCAAGCTCAGAACCCCTTACTCAGCACTTCGTCTGCGCTCTGGGCCCCTTGGGCCCCCTAGGCCCCCCGCCTGTGCGGCTCCCACGCCTGGGGCCTCGGAGACCGGTACCAATGGTGGTGCGGGCTTGGTGGGGTGGCGGCGGGGGGGGGGGCGTGTGGATGCGTTGGGGCCCAGACACAGACTTTAACAGCACCGCAGCGCAGCGAGGGGGGTGCGTGGTGGCTAAGGGCGCTTGGACACGCTCCAGCCCGAGGTGCTGGCTCCATCTGCAGGGGCGGTGGGTGGGCATGGGAGAGTGGGGGTGTTAGGTGCCAGCGCCAAAGACTTGGAAGAGAGGCAGGGAGTGCGCAGTGGGAGCGGGGTGCTCAGGTGCACTCCAGGCACCAATGGTCAGGGGCCGTGGGGGCCCCGTCTAGTAGAGGGTGCCAGTAGGGGTGTGGGAGCATGTGGCTGAGGGTGGGGGTGTAGTGGTGAGGGGATAGTCCTTAACGTGTGTGGTAGTGCCCAAGGACATTTCTGGGAATTCTCTAAGAAACCCACCTTGGGCCCCCTCTCCTTCCTCACCTGGGGGACAGCATCCCTAGTTCTGGGACTCAATGTAAGGCCATTGAGGTCTTTTCTTCCTGTTAATGCCTGTTGGTATTGGAAAGGAGACAGGCCCTAGAAGTAAAAGGTGCCTGCACAGCGATAGTGACAGCAAGGAAGCTGAGCCCCTGTGTCTTTGCCCCTTTACAGGCCAATGGGCTCCTTCTCTACCTGCAGGCTGGAGAAGAGCCAGCAGCTGCCACTCTGCAGGGGCTTCAGCAATACAACTGAGGTCTCCTCACAGTGCATCTCAGAACCAAGAGACAGATGGTTGGACGGGGTGCAGACTGAAGTCTCACACCCCTCCTGGAAATGTGTTATTCACTGAGAAGAAGCACCAATCTGGTGAATTTCCTAATCAGGTTTATTTTGAAGAATCTTCACTGCAGTTTCAGAAAGCATGTGCTCTGGATCACTGGTTCTCTGGCTTCCTGAGCAGAGGGGTTTGGAGATGAGCAGGGCGAAGGTGGTTCTGCATGTTTATGAAGCCCTCTTCTCACTTCGGGAGCCAGAGGCAGGGCTGGGTGTGCTCAGGGCTCAGCAGCACCAGCCTCTGGGGTTCCTATGACCTGGCACGTAGTTCAGATGAGTGTCTGAATGCACCAAATATTCCACCTCAAGAGCAGGGGCAGGCCAGAATGAGACAGTGACCCATGCTGGACAGGTTTGTTTAAAGACAGCCTCCGTTGTCTCTGCACTGAAAGATGTGGGTTAGGGGTTGGGAATGGCGCTAGGATCAGTATGTAAAATGTACCTGGGATAACGTGAAGCCTTTTTCAGAGGACAGAACATCTTCACCAGGACCCAGCCCTGTTTTCAAATAATTACACATTCTTTTATCAGTGCATTTACAAAGGTCTATGAAAACATCATTAATATATATTTCCTTAGATTCTAGAGTTACCAGTGGGACAGCTAATGCAATAATGATTTGTTTCAAGTGCCAGTGTTTAAGCTGTGTAAAGCTGATTTTATAACTCTTTGTTGTCAGCTGCATTGTAGTTAATGAAATTAAACATACCCATTGCATTTGTCTTCAGGGGGTAAGGAACTAAACAGACCACTGGTTTATTTTTCTATTAAAATACATTGCAGACAGGTGCATTTGGATGGCCCTGAGTGGGGCTCGCTCAGGAGCCAAGGAACTTTCCGGGCTTCTAGACACCGTTCATCAGTACCAGGGCTGGGCTGGGAGGCTGTATTCAAGAGATTATGACATCTGAAACCTACAATGTTTTAAAAAAAGGAAACTTTTGTAATAATATTGAAGATCATTCCATTAATCTTCCTAGAAAAAGGACCTTTAATTTCACTAATAAGAGCCTGAAGGAGGTTAAGAAATCCATGCAACAGTTGGCTACTTACATAAATAGAACAGTTGGACAAGCTGTGACGAGCCCAGATAAACTACATATGGTGATGTACCACAGAAAGAAAGTTTGTCATCCTCTTCCAAATCCTTATTATAAAAAGAAACAGTCCCCTAGAAGTTGGGGCAGTGACATGGCAAATAAAGAAAATAAACTGGCTTGTGCAGGCTACCTGCCTGAAGAGTCACGTGGTGATAGCAGCGATTCTGGTTCTCCGCAAACAGAAAGCCCATCACTAAAGTACTGTGTTTTGCTGCCCCCCACCCCCCGGAGGGTCTCAGAACCATAAAACAATAGCACAAGTTTTGTTCAGCAGGAATTTGAGGTTGAACATAGCTTTTGCTGTCTCAGGAAAGAGGAGTATAAGTGAACTTGCAGCTTACTTGGTGAGGACAGGACAGTGGATGGTGCTGGGTTGCCTTCTTGTACTCAGCAATAGTTTACGGGAGAAAAACAATACACCTCATTTGGTGCTGTGTAGTCTTGTTGTCTCTAGTAAAGTTGCTAGTTAAATGCGTATTTGAAGAATATGTAATAGTTTGAACTGGCTTCAAGTAGTCATAAAAATGTGGTAGTCAGAACTATAAATCAAAGCAGAAATTGTAAATGATGAAAATATTCACATTTTAAAACAAGAATTAAGTGGATTGTGAGAATAAGAAAACCATCTTACTTTGGTTCCAGGATATACTGATAATATACCTAAGGACATAGATGCTTATTTATTACAGTTGCATTGAGAGACTTCTACTAAAGAGCATTTAGTTATTCAAAACATCCCTGAACTGTTTGATTTCCAAAAAATGTCTCATCAAAGGACTGTGAACTGTGGAAGAAATCACAGTTATGTGATTTTTAGAAAGCCACATAATGAAAACACTAACAAGACTGTAACCATCTGCTTCATGTTGAAGTGGAAAACGATGGGAAAGGAGAGCTTTCAACGTTAGTGAGGTGAGGGCACCCTCTGAAGACTATTTGCTTCAGGGATTTCTATGGTTATTTGGTAACACTGTTTAAAAACTACTGGATCTTAATGTAATCCTATGTAAGAATATACTTTATGCTATGTGAAAAGAATAAGAAAACTTATTACTAGAAACCACAAGGACCAATCGTTATTACTTTTTTTAAGATTGTATTTTATAAGGACACATTCAAATGTGTGCAGCTATTTTCTTGTGTTGAAAAGACTTTGACAGTTTAAAACATCACAGCAAATAATCAGTGCTAACAGTTTTTATCCACACTTAGGTACAAAAATGCATTAATTTTTGTACAAATAAGCCAATGTGTGTAATACCGATATCAGTTTTGAAAACCTAAAACCAACCATGCTTTTGGTATGACAAAACTATGGAATTAAATCAGGAGTTTCTATTCATGTGGAATGTTGTTGTTAAAACTTATTCCACACCATCTTCAAAATTTGAGAGTATTTAATATCTCTGTCTTTATTTTGCCAGAATTATCATGTCATGTATATATAAAAGAAAAACGTGAATATGTATTTGTATGAATCCTTAGCTGGAAATGTTCAATATAGAGTTGACTAATTTATATTCATTTTCTATTATATATAGATTTCTAATGGTTTCAGTTCTCTATCACTTAAGCTTCCTTTATTTGAATAAATTCACGAAATATTCATACTTTGCTCTTTTAAATTCTTATTTTATATGAATTCTAATATCTTCACTACATCACATTTTAAGCAATTTACATACATGCTTTAGAATAGTCCACAGTTAGTGATGATCTTGTATTTTGAATTCTAACACTATATTACTACCTCCTGCAGAGGTTGGTATAAAATGCCATCAAACTGTATGAGATCTTTTTTTTAATACTATTTTTTGGGTGTCAGTGAACCCATTTGTGTAATGTCTTCACAGCTGTACTGAGGTCTGTCTGGAAAAGGTCCCACCATTGTTAATGTAATGAGAACAGTTTGTGTGACATCAATGTAACCTGCAGCCAAGGAGAGTGGACTGGAATGCGCATGTGTGAACAATGACAACTTCACTGTATTAGTCTGGGGGGGAAGTAGACACTGTTGAGTGAGCATGTGTACTATGTGGCTGAGGCATTCAAAATGACTGAGTGAGCAGAGCAATGAGTCTGCATCAAATTTTGCATTAAGCTAGAACGTTCATCTGTGGAAACTATTCTGATGATTCAGAAAGCTTTTTGGGATGATGCAATGAATGCAGTGCAAATAAAAATGTGGCACAAACACTTCAAAGATGGTCGAGAATCTGTTGAAAGTGATCTACATTCTACAAAGCCTGCAAAGGGCAGAACATCTGAGAACATTGAACATGTACGAGCTGTAATCAACAAAGATTGGTGACTGACAGTGCAAGAACTAGAAGCTGATCTGGGGATTCCAAAAACTACTGTGTCCGAGATTCTGACATAGGATCTTGGCATGAAATGTGTCCTGGCAAAATCCGCTCCGTGGCTTGTGCTGCAGTTGCCAATGACTTGATTCAAACTGCTACCAATGAACCAGATTTCCTCAGGAAGGTCATAACTGGAGACGAATCCTGGGTCTATGCCTGTGATCTGGAAAAAAAGGCCCAGTCATCCCAGTGGAAGTCACCTGGTTCTCCACGCCCGAAGAAAGTGCGGCAAAGTCGCAGTGAGATCAAGACCGTGTTAACTGTGTTTTTTGATTGGGAAGGTGTTGTCCACCATGAGTATACCCCTCCAGGCCAAACAAATGAACAAGAAGTACTACCTCTATGTTCTTCCTCAGTTGTGAGTTGCAACACAATGGAAACGGCTGCAGCTATGGGCAACTGGTGACTGGCAGCTTTTTCATGATGACACGCCAGCTCACGTGTCACATCTCATGCAGAGTTTTTTTGCAAAACATCAAATCACCCAGGTGACTCAGCCCCCCTACAGCCCAGATTTGATGGCCTGCAACTTCTGGCTTTTCCCAAAACTAAAATCACCTTTGAAAGGAAAGAGGTTTTAGACTGTTGATGAGATTCAGGAAAATATAATGGGGCAGCTGAAGGCAATTGGGAGAACTGTATGAGGTGCCCATTTGAAGGGGACTGAGGTGTTACTGTCCCATGTAATGTTTTTTTTTTTTAAATCTTGTATCTTCTTCAATAAATGTCTCTATTTTTCATAGTACATGGATGGATACTTTCTGGACAGATCCCCATATATCATAGCCTGTCTTGAAAGGATTGGGTTTTAAGTGACACTATTGGCTTATATGTCATTTCATCTTCAATGAGCCCCAGGGATATCTGAGCAAAGATTTTTAGTAATTGAATTTCTATGCACTAATTCTTCAAGCACTTGAATATAAGTCTTTAGAATTTATCCAATTAGCAACTACTGACATGAATTTTAAACAAATATCTTTCTTGCTTTAAAAATATTAAAAATGTTATCTTTCAAAAAAGTAAACTGTGGCTGGTAAAATGGACTAGTTGCATAGAGAATGGAAAAAGAAATATTCCATTAATATAACTATTCAAATGCAGGAAGTCTAAGAAGTACTTCAGGCTAATTGTTCCTGGATTCACCATAGGAAGACAGCGGTGGTCCTCCAAAGTTCAATCCCCATCTTCTGCCTCAGTTTCCCTACTCCATTCCCCCTTCCCTCACTGCCCAGACTTAGAATCAGATTCCCAAAAGTAAGAGGGGGCCCTGGCCAGGGGTCTCGCTTGACTGCAGCATTGTCCCATATACCAGGAAGGTTGCAGAGTCAACCCCTAGTCAGGACACACACCTAGGTTGCAGGTTTGACTCCTGGTCGGGGCATGTAAAGGAGGCAGCCAATTGATGTTTCTCTCTCTCTTCCTCTCTAAAAAGCAATAAAAAAATATTGTCCAGTGAGGATTATTTAAAAAAAAAAAGTCAGAGGGCTCTGGGTACTGAGCCCACATTCTCCATTCAGGAAGCCAAGATGCAGAAACACTTGGGGCAGGACCTTGACTCTGGAGGAGGAGGGCAGTGCTCTGAGCTGGGCACAGGCATGGCCACAAACAGGCTGCATGGTATAGACGTGGGTGCTGCTCCCGCCCTGCAGTGGGTGGCAGACATCGTGTGCGCAGGACACAGGGAGCCACAATGGTGACCACAGGCTCAATCTAAGGTCCCCAGACCCTGTGCCTCAGCCAGTTAGTTCCATGCCATCTGGAGCCCTTGGTGGCCAAAGGCTGTGGCTGCTCCAGCTAGCTGTACACACAGAGAGGCCTGCCTACTCCCTTTGCCTCTCCAGGTTTCTTTTCCCACAGGAGGACTGGGCCCTGGGTGTCCCTTGGTCTCCAGCGCCAGTAAAATGAGATGTAGCAGCCAAGACTTGTTACATGGGTTTAATTCCAAACCTGATAAATTCTGGCCAAGATGGAGGCATAGGTAGATACACTTTGTCTCCTTACAGAACCAAAAGAAGGACAACAACAAATTTAAAAACAAAAAATAACCAGAAATGCCAGAAAATTGAACTGTATGGAAGTCTGACAGCCAAGGAGTTAAAGAAGAAACATTCATACAGACCGGTAGGAGGGGTGGAGATGGGCAGCCTGGGTGGTCCCACATTCACGTGCAGATAAACCAGGAGGGACAACTGGGGAGCCAGACTGACTGCACAACCCAGGGTTCCAGCACGGGCAAGAAAAGCCTCAAAACCTCTGACTGAAAAAACCTATGGGGTTGTGGGTAGTGGGAGAAACTCCCAGCCTCACAGGAGAGTTCGTTGGAGAGACCCAGAGAGTCCTACAATGTACAGAAACCCACACACCTGGGAATCAGCACCAGAAGGGCCCAATTTGCTTGTGGGTAGTGGGGGAAGGGACTGGAAGCTGGTCGAGAGCTGAGCAAGTGGCATTGTTCCCTCTCAGACCCCTCCCCCACACACAGCACCACAATGCAGCAAAGTGGGTTGCCTTGCCCTGACGAATACTTAAGGCTCTACCCCTTACTACATGACAGGTGCGCCAAAACAAAAAATATGGCCCAAATGAAAGAACAGATCAAAGCTCAAAAAATATAGCTAAGCAGTGAAGAGATAGCCAACCTATCAGATGCAGAGTTCAAAACACTGGTAATCAGGATGCTCACAGAAATGGTTGAGTATGGTCACATAATAGAGGAAGAGTTGAATGCTATGAAAAGTGAAATAAAGGAAAATGTACAGGGAACCAACAGTGAAGGGAAGGAAGCCAGGACTCAAATCAACGGTTTGGAGCAGGAGGAAGAAAGAAACATTCAACCAGAACAGAATGAAGAAACTAGAATTCAAAAAAATGAGGAGAGACTTAGGAACCTTCAGGACAACTTTAAACATTCCAACATCTGAATCATAGGGGTGCCAGAAGGAGAAGAGGAAGAGCAAGAAATTCAAAACTTATTTGAAAAAATAAAGAATGAGAACTTCGCCAATCTGGCAAAGGAAATAGACTTCCAGGAAGTCCAGGAATCTCAGAGAGTCCCAAAGGAGTTGGACCCAAGGAGGAACACACCAAGGCACATCATAATTACATTACCCAAGATTAAAGAGGAGAGAATCTTAAAAGTAGCAAGAGAAAAGGAGAGGGTTACCTACAAAGGAGTTCCCATTAGACTATCAGCTGATTTCTCCAAAGACACCTTGCAGGCAAGAAGGGGCTGGAAAGAAGTATTCGAAGTCATGAAAGGCAAGGACCTACATCCAAGATTACTCTATCCAGCCAAGCTATCATTTAGAATGGAAGGACAGATAAACTGCTTCCCAGATAAGGTCAAGTTAAAGTAGATTCATCATCATCAAGTAAAAGGTCAAGTTCATCATCGCCAAGTCCTATTATATGAAATGTTAAATGGACTTATCTAAAAAAAAGAAGAAGATCAAAATTATGAACAGTAAAATGACAACAAACTCACAACTATCAACAACTGAACCTAAAACAAACAAAAAAGCAAAAACAAATTAAGCAAACAACTAGAACAAGAATAGAATCACAGAAATGGAGATCACATGGAGGATTGCCAGTGGGGAGGAGGAGCAGGGAGAATGGGAGAAAAGGTACAGGGAATAAGAAGCATAAATGGTAGGTACAAATAGACAGGGGAGGTTAAGAAGAGTGTGGGAAATGGAGAAGCCAAAGAACTTACATGTGTGACCCACGAACATGAACTAAGGGGGAGGGATGCTGGAGGAAGGGGGTGTGCAGAGCAGAGGGGTCAAGAGGGGAGAAAAAAAACAGGACAACTGTAATAGCATAATCAATAAAATATATTTTTAAAAACCTGATAAATTGTATTTAATACTATTTGAAATTTTTTAACGAAATCATTCAAAAGATGTTTAATCTTGGCTAATTTTGTTGAAAGTTTAATTACAGATCACCTTAATTACCAGATCCAGCGCCCTAAAAGATCCCTAATTTCCTCCCAATTGAATAAAACAGGAATGATGGAGCCCAAGGCGGCCCAGCCAGCTCGCACACTGCCCCCAAGGTGCCAGTGTAGGGAGCTCCATGCCAGCCCCCTGCCAACACCTGACCTGTCAACAAAAACAGGGTACCAGGTCCCCTGCCCCCTGTCTGCCCAGAA
Organism: Micronycteris hirsuta; assembly: GCA_004026765.1. Taxonomy (NCBI): domain Eukaryota; kingdom Metazoa; phylum Chordata; class Mammalia; order Chiroptera; family Phyllostomidae; genus Micronycteris; species Micronycteris hirsuta. Next base: position 67,510 of record PVJI01007654.1, read on the forward strand.
AGAGCACACAGGGTGTGAGGGAGCCACCGGCCAGAAGGGTCTGGAAGGCCCAGCCTGCTCCTGCTCTGAGACAGTGGTGGATGAGAGGGGCAGGGCGACCCTTGGTGTTGGATGGCTGAGGACCCTCGAGAGCAAAAGGTACCCTTCCCTAGGGAGCCCGCCTGGAGATCACTCCACAAACAGGACTTGGCAAGCCCCTTTTCCTCCTGCGGGCCTAGGGACATGGCACACCCACTGTCAATTGGTGAAACCAGAGCCTGTTGGCTCTGTGCACTGCCTGGGTGGTCTGGTGTCCAGGCCTCCGATTTTCTTCCTGCAGTGCTGGCAGATGCTCCCCTATCCCCAGACATTTCCTGGTGCTGCTACCCTACTAGGTGTCCAAACAGGAGGCTGCCATCCTGACTCAGGGGAGAGGACTGGTGGAAGGGGCAGACTTCCCCGCAGGTGGGAGAATAGCAGAGCCCAGTGGAGAGGGAGCCTTGGCCCCTCCACCCTGGATCAGACGAGTACCGTCCTCACAGACATCACCCCGGAACACACACAAGACACATGAAATGCTACGTCTGGCAGAGGTCCCAGTCCTTACCCCGCCCCAGGGGCAGGCAGCAGTTGTCCAGAGGACGCCTTCCCCCAACCTGAAGTACATAGTCTCTAGAACCCTGGGATCTGTACCTGCATGGGGATCAGGTCTCAGGGGCAGATTCAGTGGGGGACACACTTTCTCGGGGCCCAACCTTCCCTGCAGAGAGGTCCTGGAGCTATGCTTGGAGAATTCAGGAGGGCTCCCTGGCTGTGCTGAATCCTCACCTGCCTCTGGCTCATAACACAGGCTTTTGTTAGGCATTAAACGTGGATCAGAGACAGCCCCATGTCCCCACAGGCCAGCACTGCCCCAGCCTGTGTGAGGGGAACCCAGGATTCAACTGGTCCTTGTGCCTCCCTGGCCTACCAGACTCAGGTTAAGGAGGTGGTGGGTGTCCCAGCAGCTGACCCCCAGCCCAGCTTGAACGCCCAGCCTGAACACCCACCATGGCCTCTGCCATTGGAAAGCTCAACTCAGAGGCCCTCCGCCGTGTAGGCCCCAAAGCTGCTTCTCCTTCTGGGCTGCCTTGTTGAGAGAGCTGGGGACAACTGTCCCAGCAGTGCACCTTAGCGGTAGGGGTCCCCAGTACTGGCTCTGGCTTGGTCTGGGCCTGAGGGACCTGCCAGTTGGCGCTTTTTCTCACTAAGGACTCTCAGAAAGGGAAAACCTGCACTTTGCCTGACTGTTGGGTGCAGTTCTCTGCCTCCAGGCTATGCTGCAATTCACTGCCAGGTGCCCATTCTAGGTTCCAAGCACAGCCTGATCCAGGCAAATTACCCACCTGGCAGGGGTGCAGCAGACAGACAGCTGAGGGCCAGATGCATACTCGTGGGTGTGGGAGGTTTCCAGGGCTCTGGGTGCACCGAGCCAACCCCTCGCCTTCAGTGAGGATCTGGGGATACCACTTCAGGAGAGGTTGGCTGCTTTCCACTTTCTGGCTCACCTTCGGGCCTAAGCAGGCGGCCTGTAGCTGGGGGGCTCCAGGCTCTGAGAGGGCCTGCGGTGCACACACAGACACAAACATGCACAGGAACATGCACAGTGCTTGCGCTTGCGGACAGGCAGGTGGTACCAGTACAGCAGGCTGTACCTGCTAAGAAATGTGGGCCTTTTTCCTACCAAGAGGGGCCAGAGGTCAGGGGTGGATGAGACCGTGAGCCCCTCATGGAGACTGGCTACCAAGACAGGTCTCCAAGAGGGGATCCTGAGAGACTGCCCATGAGTCCTGCAGAAACTGGGAGCTGCTTTCCTGGCAGCCAGAAGCTCAGCCTCTGACTGCAGGGACGACTATTGAGCCAACTTGTCTGCGTGCCAAACCCAGAGAGTAGAACCTCTGACATCTGTCTCAAGTTTCAGGCCCACCAGCCTCACTAAGAGGAGGTTCGAGCCTGAGTGCTGCAAGGCCAGGCCCGCAGGCTTAGGCCCAGCAGGACTGCACCGAATGGCCTGGTGGTGGAGCAGGGATCCTAAGAACAGCTACCTGGTGCCCTTTCCACAGGTGGCTGTAGGAGAGGATGACAAGAGCAAGGGACACACATTTCTTGCCCCAAGGATTTCACTGCATGCTGCTCTCACCACTTCCCTGCAGCCAGGTGAGGCCAGGGCTGCGGGGGCCACACTCACAGGGCTGTGCAGCTGCCACCTCCAACTGCCAGCTTCTTGGGTCTCAGCCCTGGGACTCGGGCCTTACAGCGGATGGTGATGGCGCTGGCGCCAGGGCTCGGAGGGAACACTGGTGGCCCCAAGCACAGCGGTGGGCGATAGTGTGGGAGGAGCAACTCCCTGCCAGCAGTGAGGGCTTGGAGGTGGATTACTGGGCACAGAGCCCAGGGCTCAGCCCTAGACAAAAGGAGGGAGAAAGTAAGACCAGACTAGGCAGTCTTGCAGGGGACAGCTCTGTCCCCATCCGTCCTCACGGCTGTGCCAGGCAAGTGAGTGTAGATGGGTCCCAGCAGGGCTGAGGGCAGCAGGTACCACTCACTGGAACCCTCCCTGAGGCACTGGCAACTGGGTGACATACGTGGGCTGCTGTGTTCATGGAGGAGACCTGCCAGCGTGTGGGGCACCAGTTGGAAACATCAGGACAATAGTTCCAAGCCCAGGAAGCCAGCTCCTGTTGCTCCTCAAGTGGCTGTGTTTGTCTTGCCCTCACAAGCCTGCCCTTGTATCTACGGAGCCACAAGGTGCCAGCCATGCTCTGTCCTCCACCTCCACCCAGATTGGGGTCTTCTCTCCTCTGCCACCAGCTGTCAGATGCCAAAGGTGGTTGACCCACTGTATCAACACCTCAGAATCTGACTCAGCCAGGACTGAGAACCATAGGGAGAGATGGAGAGAGAGGACTAGCTAGGAGGAAAAAGGAATTCTCCCCTTCAGTAAATTTTTTTGAAACTTTAGCTTTTTGCTCCCCTCTACTTCCAAGCCTTCTCCTCCCCTCCCCTCCCTGGAACCCACCATGCACCAGGGGTTCTGACCCAAGGGCCTGACAAGGAGGCAAGGATGGGATAGGCAAAAGGGGGCCTGTGCCTTCTGGGAGTGCACAGCCCAGGTGCCCCAAGCCGAGCTGACAAGCCCAGCCTGAGCCACGCTGCACCTGAGCAGGGCAGGTAGAACTACCTCCAGCTGCAGGGCGATCCTGGCCCAGAGCCTGAGGCTCCCCAGCCCTGTCCCCATGCCCACCCCTGGCCCTGGCACCCCAGAAGGAGAGGCAGCTCTCTGCCCTGCTGTGGCACTCACTGACTGCCTCCACTATTTCCTGCCCTTGGTGAGTGCTGCTGCCTGTGGCAGCCTGAGCATCTGGCAGCTCAGCCCCAGTGCCACCCCGCTTAGAGGGTCAGTCACTGCCCCCTATGCAGACACCCACCTAGCTATCTTTCCCCATGGGCTGGGCAGAGCACCACTGGGCTCAAATGGTCCCTGGGCCTTATGGCCAGGCTCCCCACATCTCCTTGGATATCCCCATGGGGAACTAGGGAGGCTGGTCGCTGGGAGAGCAAGAAAGTGACCCTAAACCCCAGAGCTTTAGAGCTGCTCATCTAACCCAGCCATGGCAGCATCAGCCAGTGGGCCTAGCCTGGCTGGGGCTGCTGTCCAGAGAGAATGCAAGCTCACCATCATGCCTCAGCACCCCAGTACCCCTCCCTTGAGCCTTTGATTCTGGTTAGGTATGAGGCCTGGGGAGAATATGAAGGTGCCAGTGAAGCCCTCTTACCTGAAGAGAGGGTCCCCATCCAACTCCAGACCCCAGCCCAGCACTGTCTCCCTGGTCTGGAAGTGACCAGTACAGCATGGTAGGAAGGACCAGGCATCTTCTGAGGGTGCCGCAGCTCACTCAGACCCTCTCCCTGCTCCCTTCCTCAGCTCAGGAAGTGATTAAAATCCTCAGATCCCTGGCCAGGCTGGGCCAGGACACCCTCGACGCTCACCTGGGCAGGGAGAACAGGGGGCTGGGGAGAGGGCCAGGCACCAGGCAGCACTGTCTCTTCTGGGCCCTGTGCTGGGACCTGCTGGGTGGGGGGCGGGACTGCAGTTCTAGGGATCAATGATGCAGCAGCTCTCAGTGGAGCTCCCTGCAGCTCCCACAGCAGGAGCAGGCTGTCTCCAAGGCCAGGGCTCTGGCCAAGATTGGGTCATACCTGGCCAGACCCTGTCTCCATGTGGCCAGACTGAACAGAGAGATGGTCAGGTTTGTGTAGTTCTGAGAAGAGAAACGATGAAGCAGGGAAAATCGGAAGCAGGTCTTGCCAGGTCCCCAGCTCTTCATCCTGCCTGCAGACATTTGGGTCTTGGAAGAAAGGTGTGGGTATGTGGATGCCTAGTTTCCATTTTGTTGATACAACAGGTTTAAGAGCAATTTTTAAACTGGGCCGAGCCCAGGTGAGTGTGTGGCCCATGCTGCCAGGGACCCACACTAGGGGGTGAAAGTGCTACACACCTACCCCCAGGGACCCCCCCAGGCTTCAGGCTCTGTTGGATTGTCTGAGGCTGCTGAGCTGTGGGCTGGCTGCATGGACGTGCCCTGCACAGTGTGAGTTTTGAACTGACTTCATTGCTAGGGTCTAGGGGACTGGGAAGGGGACGTACACCACCAACTCCTGAGGCACCACAGCCTGCTTGACCCGGAGCTCTGCCCACTCCCGGCCTGTCCAGCAAGCAAGGAGTTGCAGCCAAGACCCAGGATCAGGGAAACTCCTTTGGGAAAGTTTCTCTCAGGGAGAGTGAGCACACCTGGCCCTGCAGTGCTGTGGTAAGCATGGTGGTGGGCAGCAAGTGTGGGGACATCCCCTCTCTTGGGCTCCAGAAAAGCCCCAGGTCACTGGGGCCCATCACACTCTGAGTCCACGCATTTCAGGGCCAGAGGGTTTCTCTTCTGGGACGAAACCCCATCTCCATGCCTACTCACAGAGGCCGTGCCTCTGGACAGGTCTGCACTGTGAGATCTGTGTGCTTTTAGGTGTCCAGTCAGGGCCAGCGCAGGCCCCATGCCCAGGCCTTCAGGCCCCAAGGACCCCCCTGCAGACCGTGTGCTGGGAGGTGGGAAGGGCAGGCTGCCTATAGGATGGAAGCACTAGCCTAGCCAGTTTCTTCTGCAGCTCTCTCTCTGTGGTCCCTTCTCTGGGCTCTCAGGCACTCTCGGGTCTATCAGATTCCAGCTCAAGTTTTGTTCACCCTCCACTTCCTGCCCAGAAAAACTCAAAGCAGCTCAAACAATAAAAGCCCTTCTCCCTTACTTTACCCACGGGCTCCCCTCCCAGACCCATAGCTGCTCCAGATGGGGTCCGGGCCTCTAGTCCTGTGCCACCACCAAAACTGTGCGGTTGGTGTTGTCAGTTTGGGGTTTAAGCCATTCTAATAAATGGGTAAGGTATTGGTTTGGTGATTTAACTAGCTTCTCCTAATACATGATGCATTTTATTTTCCAGTAGTTTCCCATTATTGAATAATTTACATATATTTGTTTCCTATGTATCTATAGATATTCTTTGGCAAGGAATTTTTTTAAATTTTCACTTGAGGATATGCTTTTATTGATTTTAGAGAGAGAGAGGAAGGGAGACAGAGAGAAACATCAATGTGAGAAACATTGATTAGTTGCCTCCTGTACACACCCCGATCCAGGATAGAACCCACGACCTAGGATGTGCCCTGACCAGGAATTGAACCAGCAATCTTTTGGTGGCCAGGATGACATTCCAACCAACTGAGCCACTGGGCCAGGACTGGCAAAAAATCTATTAATATCTAAGCCTTTTAATTTTAATTAAAGGAAATTGTTTTCTCATTGTGGAGTTTTACTAGTTCTTTGAATAACTCTAATGCAAGTCTTTCTTTAGATACATATTTTGCCATTTTGTCTTTCAATTATTTGAACATGGTCATTCACAGAAACCAGAACGGGGATCATCTCAGATGTGACTGGCCATTAATTTTTCTATCATCAAGTGTGCAGAGCCATAGGAGGTGTCCTCTTGGCCTCACCTCCAGTAGTTTTGGGTTGAATTTCTACCTTTATACCATTCTCATATGAACAGAGGGATATAACAATGAAACCTCCCTTACTATAATTATCTATATAGAGTTATGAAATGAGGAAAATATAGTATGCACAAAAATATACAAATTTATTCATTGTAACACTACATGCTTGATTATACTTCATAATAAATTCAAATTTATTATTTCTTTTCCTCTTCCAGAGAATAATGTTGTATCATTTTATATCATGTTATTAAATGATTTAAAAAAGTTATGAATTTGCTTTATTAACTGTAATTCTCATTTTGCCCTATTTTTTTTCCTATGCACACAATATTTGCTACTGGTTGGATTAGATATTTTATATATTTTATTTTTCACAGCTCCATCATAAACATTCTTTTAAAATTGTTTAAATTTTATTCTTGTTTATTCTACTACCGTTGTCCCAATTTTTCCCCCTTTGCGCTCCTCCACCCAGCCCCCAGCCGCAGCTCCCACAGTCCAGCCTCACCCTGTCGTCCATGTCCACGTCCATGGGTCGTTCGTACATGTCCTGAGACTACCCCTCCCCTTTGCTCCACCCTTCCCCTGAGCCCCTTTCCTCCGGCAGGTGTCAGACTGTTTCCTGTTTCCATGTCTCTGGTTCTATTCTGCTCATTAGTTTGTTTTGTTCATTAGATTCTTCTTGTAAGTGATAGATGGTATTTGTCTTTCACCGACTGGGTTATTTCACTTAGCATAATAGTCTCCAGTTCCATTCATGCTGTCGCAAAGGGTAGGAGTTCCTTCTTTCTTTTTTGGATTCCCTTGTGTAGATAAACCACAGTGTTTTAATTCATTCATCTACTGATGGACACTTAGGCTGTTTCTAACACTTGGCTACTGTAGATAGCACTGCTATAAACATCGGGGTGCGTAAATTCTTTTGAATTGGTCTTTCAGGATTTTTAGGGTATATTCCGAGCAGTGGAATCACTGGGTCATAAGGCAATTCCAGTTTTAATTTTCTGAGGAAATTCCATACTGTTTTCCACAGTGGCTGTACTAGCCTGCATTCCCACCAACAGTGTGCACTAGGGTTCCCTTTTCTCCACATCCCTGCCAGCATTTGTTGTTTGTTGATTTATTGATGATAATCATTCTGACAGCAGTGAGGTGATATCTCATTATGGTTTTAATTTGCATATATCTGATGGCTAGTGATGTTGGGTATGTTTTCATATGTCTATGGGCCATCTGTATGTCCTCCTTGGAGAAGTGTCTGTTCATATCTTCTCCCTACTTTTTATTTATTTATTTATAGACAGGGGGGAAGGGTGGAAGAAAGAGAGGGAGAAAAACATCAATGTATGGTTGCCTCTTGTGTGCCCCCAGCAGGGGTCCTGGCCTGAAACCCAGGCATGTTCCCTGACTGGGAATCGAACCAGTGACCCTTTGGTTCAGAGGTTAGCACTCAATTCACTGAGTCATACCAGCCAGGGCCTTCTTCTCCCTACATTTTAATTGGATTGTTTATCTTCCTGGTGTTGAATTGTGTGAATTCTTCATATATTTTGGAGATTAAACCCTTGTCTGATGTATCATTGACAAATATGTTCTCCCATACAGTTGGTTCCCTTTTCATTTTGATGATGGTATCTTTAGCCATACAGAAGCTTTTTAATTTGATGTAGTCCCATTTGTATATTTTTTCCTTTATTTCCCTTGCCTTGCAGATATATCATCAAAAATATTGCTATGTGGGACATCTGAAATTCTATTGCCTATGTTTTCCTCTAGGACTTTTATGGTATTATGACTTATATTTTATAAGTCTTTTGTCTATCTTGAGTTTATTTTGGTGTACAGTGTAAGTTGGTGGTCTAGTTTCATTTTTTTGCATGTAGCAGTCCAGATCTTCCAACACCATTTATTGTAGAGGCTATTTTTACTTCATTTTATTCTCCTGCCCCCTTTGTCAAATATTAATTGACCATGGAGATTTGGGTTTATTTCTGAGCTCTCTATTCTGTTCTGTTGATCTATGTGTCTCTATATGCCAGTACCAGACTGTTTTGATGACAGTGGCCTTGTAATATAGTTTGATATTGTGATTCCCTCTACGGTGTTCTTCTTTCTCAAAATTTCTGAGGCTATTTGGGGTTGCTTATGGTTCCATGTAAATTTTTGAAATGTTTGTTCTATAGCTTTGAAATGAAATATGTCATTGTATTTTAATAGGGATTATGTTAAATCTATAAATTGCTTTAGGTAGTATGGACATTTTAATCATGTCAATTCTTCCAATCAATGAACATGGCAAATGCTTTCATCGATTTGTGTCTTCCTTTATTTCTTTCTTCAGTGTCATATAGTTTTCTGAGTACATGTCTTTTACCTTCTTGGTTAAGTTTGTTCCCAGGTAATTTATTTATTTATTTTGTTGCTATAGTAAATGGGATGTTTTCTTCATTTCTCTTTCTGATAGCTCATTGTTGGTGCAAAAAAATGCCATCGATTTCTGAATATTGACTTTGTATCCTGCTACGTTGCTGAATTCACTTATTAGGTTGAGTAGTTTTCTTGGTGGAGCCTAAAGGGTTTTCCATGTAGGCTATTATGTCATCTGCAAATAATGACAGTTTTGCTGCCCCTTTTCCAATTTGGATGCCTTTTATTTGTTCTTTTTGTCTGATTGCTGTGGCCAGAACTTCCAGTACTATGTTGAATAAGAGTGGTGAGAGCAGACACCCTTGTCTTGCTCCTGGTCTTAAGGGAAACACTTTTAGTTTTTGCCCACTGAGAATGTTGGCAGTAGGTTTCTCATATATGGCCTTAATTATGTTGAGCTCCCTCTATTCCCACTTTTGGGCGTTGTTTCTGTATCTCCCTGTTTTAGTTTTCTGTTTGTGTTTGTCTCTCTCTATTTGATTGATTTGCTCTGACTCTCTGTCCTGTGGAGTGGACTTGCGTGTTAGGAGTCCTGTGGGACCCAGGGGTGCAGACTCCTTGATCTCCTGATCTGGGTGCTCTAGGAACGAGCTTTGTGTGGGTTATGTAGCCTTTCCTGTTGTATCTGGGTCCTGAGTATTATTGGCCCATTCATTGGTGGGAGCCCCCCTCCGTCTGCCTGGCTTTCAACCTCCACCACATGTTTATGCTGTTGTATAGGTGCTGGCTGAACAAAGCAAAACAACTCAAAACAACACCAAAATAAGCACCCCCCCCACCCACCACAGCAATATCAAAAACAAGAGAGCAAAGAACAATGAAAGTGAAGAGAAGAACAAAATAGTAGGGAAATGGGAAAGGGGAAAAGAATATGAAAAGACCAAAGGAAAAAAAAGTGATTATGGAGGAGAAAGGGGAAGACAGCTGCTACTCGTAACGATGTGAGAGAGGAGAACGGGGAAAAGGAACACAGTAAAGGCAACAAAAATAAATGGAGAGAAGAAGGGAACAGTGGAGTACTGGGAGAGAAGAGTAGAATAGGAGGTATGAAATAAAAATTAGAGAATCAAAAATAAAAGAAAATAGATAAAAAGTAGAAATAAAATGGCTATGA
>PVJI01007655.1:0-49508 GCA_004026765.1 Micronycteris hirsuta
TGCAAGCAATTGAGGCTGAGTCTGTATGGGATGTTTGACTGTTGGAGAAGACTGCAAAACTGAGTTTCTATTCTCAAGACTCTGATCTCAAATGTGTTCTTTTTCTTTCTTTTTTAAAGATTTTATTTATTTATTTTTTTATAGAGAGGGGAAGGGAGGGAGACAGGGAGAGAAACAGCAATGTATGGTTGCCTCTCACATGACCCTCATGGGGACCTGGCCCGCAACCCAGGCATGTGCCCTGACTGGGAATCGAACCGGGACCCTCTGGTTCCCAGCCCGCGCTCAATCCACTGAGCTACACCAGCCAGGGCTCAAGTGTGTTCTTTTTCTATAGCCCCTGTCTTTTTTGTTTTTTTCACAGATGGCAGAAGGTTTTCAAGTCTCGCCTGGTGGAGTTGGTAGTGACCTATAGTAACACCTTCTTTGTGGTCCTCATTGTCATCCTTGTGCTGCTGTTCATTGGTGAGTGTGTTGTGGCTGAGGGCAGCTACCTGACCTAGACCCTTTGCCATGGCCTTGGCAGCGAAGCCCTGTGCCATGTTCCACATGTACTGTATAGCTTTGGCTTCTCAGATACAGACCACTTAAGTGTTCCTGTCTTTCTCTTGGGGAAGAGACTCTCTTCACCCACGAAGAGGGTACTGCTGGCAGGTCCTTCACTTTAACCAGCAGTTTTTTTGGACCCTGTGATAACCACCTCATGTGTCTGGGCCAGCTCCTTGGGGTTGTTCCAGAATTGAAACCAAGAGAAACTAACTGGCCCATGCTAACCTTGGTCTAAGTGGTGCTGTTCTCCAGTCACTTAGTAGCATCAGTCTCTCCCTCCAGCCTGGAATAGGTCACGATTAGGGGACCGAGTGACCCAGTAGACAAGAACTCTAACTGGGAAGAAAACTGCTGTGTCCTGTAGTATAGGGGTGATGAAGAGGTTTGGCAGTATATCTAGGGAGCAGATCCCAGACCTTTCTGGATCTGGGTCAAACTTCAGGACTCTCCATGTTCTTCCAGCACTGAAATTCTATAAACCCCACATTGAGGTGAATACCAGCAGAGGCTTGAAAGATAAACCGGTCCTAGGGCATGCTCAGGGATGGGGCCTGGGGCCGGTGGTGCTAAGATGGAAAGCGAAGATTTTGCGATGTGCTGGTGGCATGATTATTCAGAGACTAGAGGAATTAGTGAGGCTCTTGTCTGGCCGTTAAATGTGTTTTGCTCTGGTTAGTGATTAATACGTCTCCCTGCTTGGACTGCCAAAGTATTGGCTTGGGTATGCCACAGATAGTGGTCCTGTTTCCAAGATGTGATGCTTTCTTAAGCTCAGAGCACTTCTCTGTTCTTAGTCCCCAGTGGAAATGCAGCAGGGGATGGAGGGCAGGGAGCCAGAGTTTAGGGGAACTTGCATGGCCCTACCCACTAGCTGCTGTTTTGGACATTTCTTCTTCCTAATGTCTCAGGGCCTGACGGGATATGTTCAGGCAGGACTGCTTCTGAACAGGCCAGGTGCGGCCTATCGTTCCTGGGCAGGTAAGGTGGGTGCCAGCTGCCTGCATATCTTGCTGTTGAAATGTTTGGCAAGTCTCCGAGACTCTTTCCAATCAGGTTCCTTTCCTGTAGGGAATATGCACATCATCCCCTGAGCATGAAAAGCCAGGCTTTCCATGTGCTTTTACTTTTTTAATTTATTTTATTTTATTTATTTTTTTAAAGATTTTATTTTTATTTATTTTTACAGAGAGGGGAAGGGAGGGAGAAAGAGAGGGAGAGAAACAGCAATGTATGGTTGCCTCTCACATGGTCCTCACTGGGGACCTGGCCCGCAGCCCAGGCATGTGCCCTGACTGGGAACTGAACCGGGACCCTCTGGTTCCCAGCCCGCGTTCAATCCACTGAGCTACACCAGCCAGGGTTGCTTTTACTTTTTTAAAGTATATTGTATTGATTATGCTATTAACAGTTATCCCATGTTTTTCTCCTCTTTATTACCCATTCCCCTCCCCCCATATCCCCCCTCACCATCATTCCCCACCTTAGTTCATGGCCATGGGTTATACATTTAAATTCTTCGGTCTCTCCATTTCCTATACTATTCTTAATCTCCCCCTGTCTGTTTTGTACCTACCATTTATGTTTTATTCCCTGTAACTTTTTCCCATTCTCCCCGTCTCCACTGATAACCCTCCATCTGATCTCCAGTTTGGTGATTCTTTTCCTGTTTTAGTTGTTTGCTTTTGTTTTTTTCCTGTTCAGTTGTTGATAGTTGTGAGTGTGTTGTCATTTTACTGTTCATAGTTTTTTTTTAAGATTTTATTTATTTATTTTAGGGAAGGGAGGGAGAAAGAGAGGGCGAGAAACATCAATGTGCAGTTGCCTCTCATGTGCCCCTTGTTGGGGATCTGGCCTGCAACCCAGGCATGTGCCCTGACTGGGAATCGAAACGGCGACCCTGTGGTTTGCAGGCTGGTGCTCAATCCACTGAGCTGCACCAGCTAGGGCAGTTCATAGTTTTGATCATCTTCTTTTTCTTAGATAAGTCCCTTTAACAGTTCATATAGTAGGGGCTCGATGATGATGAACTCCTTTAACTTGACCTTATCTGTGAAGCACTTTATCTGCCCTTCCATTCTAAATGATCGCTTTTCTGGATAGAGTCATCTTGGATGTAGGTCCTTGCCTTTCATGACTTCAAATACTTCAGCCCTGGCTGGTGTAGCTCAGTGGATTGAGCGCGGGCTGGGAACCAAACGATCCCGGTTTGAATCCTCAGTCAGGGCACATGCCTGGGTTGTGGGCCAGGTCCCCAGTGAGGGCCATGTGAGAGGCAACCATACATTGCTGTTTCTCTTCCTCTCTTTCTCCCTCCCTTCCCCTCTCTCTAAAAAAATAAATAAAATCTTTAAAAAAAACAAAAACTTCTGCCCAACCCCTTCTTGCCTGCAAGATTTCTTTGGAGAAATCAGCTGGTAGCTTTATGGGAACTCCTTTGTGGGTAACTGTCCCCTTTTCTCTTGCTGCTTTTAAGATTCTCTCCTTATCTTTAACCTTAGGTAATGTAATTATGATGTGCCTTGATGTGTTCCTCTTAGGGTCCAACTTCTTTGGGACTCTCTGAGCTTCCTGGGCTTCCTGGACGTCCTTTGCCAGATTGGGGAAGTTCTGATTTGTTATTTTTTCAAATAAGTTTTCAATTTCTTGCTCTCCCTCTTCTCCTTCTGGCACCCCTATGATTGGATGTTGGAACATTAAAAGTTGTCCTGGAGGTTCCCAAGCCTCTCCTCATTTTTTTGAATTCTTGTTTCTTCGTTCTGTTCCTGTTGAAAGTTTATTTGTTCCTTCTGCTCCAAGTTGTTGATTTGAGTCCCGGTTTCCTTCCTGTCACTGTTGGTTCTCTGTACATTTTCCTTCATTTCACTTTGCATAACCTTTACTACTTCCTCTATTTTGTGGTCATACTCAAGCATTTCTGTGAGCATCCTGATTACCAGTGTTTTGAACTCTGCATCTGGTAGGTTTGCTAGCTCTTCATCGCTTAGTTGTACTTTTTCTGAAAATTTGATCAGTTCTTTCAGTTTGGGCCATATTTTTTTGTGTTGGCGTGCTTGTTCTGTAGTAAGGGGCGGAGTCTTAGGTATTCTCCAGGGTGGGGCTATGGACGTCACTGCGTGGTGGCGCTGTATGTGGGGAGGGGTCAGAGAGGGAATAATGCTGCTTACTCAGCTCTTGCCCTGCTTTCAGTCACTTCCCCGCTTCCCACAAGGAAATTGGGCCATTCTGGTGCTGATTCCTGAGTGGGTGGGTTTGTGTGCATTCTAGGGTCCTGTGGACCCCTCTAACACTCTCTCCTGTGAGGCTGGGAGTTTCTCCTGCCCCATAACACCCACAGGTTTCTGCAGCCAGAGGTTTTGAGGCTTTAGTGTCCTGCGCTGGAATCCTGGGTTTTGCAGTCTGTCTTGCTCCTGAGTTGTTCCTCCTGGCTTATCCGCACATGAATGTGCGACTGCTGAGTCTGCCAGCCACAGCCTTGTCACGCATCCTGGCCACTCTGGCTGCCCATCTCTGCCCCTCCTACCAGTCTGGATTAATTTTTCTTCTTTATCACCTTGGTTGTCGGACTTTCATACAGTTCAATTTTCTGTCAGTTCTGGTTGTTTTTTTGTTTTTAAATTTGTTGTTATCCTTCTTTTGGTTGTGTGAGGAAGCAAAATGAATCTAGCTATGCCTCCATGTTGGCTGGAAGCTTGCTTTTTTAAAAAAAGATTTTATTTGTTTACTTTTAGAGAGAGGGGAAGGGAAGGAGAAAGAGAGGGAGAGAAACATCAATGTGTGGTTGCCTCTTGCGCCCCTAACTGGGGACCTGACCTGACCCGCAACCCAGGTATGTGTCCTGAGTGGGAATCAAATCAGCAGTCTTTCATTTTGCATGCTGGTGCTGAATCCACTGAGCCATACCAGCCAGGGCTGGTTTTGGTTTTGAATATGGGATTGGAGTGAGAATTGGAGCAGGTGGGGACCTGCTGAGGGTATTTCCTCAGGGCCTTGCCCTTCTGCAAACTAGACTCTAGGAGTTCTCCATTTCCTAACTGAACTGAGTGGGCCAGGGAGGCCCTTTGAAGAGAACCCATTAGTTAGCAAAGGCACCTTTCTTTTTTGGAGTTGGGAAATTGCTTGAAAGTTCTAGAGAGACATCTGACTAGGATGACAAGCTGCTTCCTACCGTTACGTTAAGAATCGTAATTCAGAGAGCTCTATAGTGGCTTCTACAAATATGTGTTAGCTAGTAGCAAGTAGTAGTGAAAGACAATAGGCATATCAGCTATAGCTGCAGTCCTGGCTGGCTTCCAGTCTTCACTGAGAGCACTCTAGGGCAGGTCTGGCTGGGGAGTGGGCTTGATGAGGGTATAGGGTCAACTGCTGTGGGTTAGAGGCCTGAGATAGGGAGGGCAGCACTCTGTTGCCTGACTTGGGCCGGTATGGCGTAACATCCCCATCCTCAATCTGATCTTTGCCATCAGCCAGGGTAGGCTTTAAGGTGGTGGGTTCCTAGATGCAAATGACAGTGTAGAGAAACATGTTTTTTTTTTAAGATTTTATTTATTTTCAGAGAGAGGAGAAGGGAGGGAGAAAGAACAATGTATGGTTGCCTCCCACATGGCCCTCACCGGGGACCTGGCCGGCAACCCAGGCATGTGCCCCAACTGGGAATCAAACCAGGACCCTCTGGTTCCCAGCCCACGCTCAGTCCACTGAGCTACACCAGCCGGGCCAGAGAAACATGTTTTTTTAATAACAGAAAATGCATTTGAAAAAATTCAGAAATTCAGCCTAGAAAGTTAAAGTCCCCCATAATTTCATGTCTCACAGATAACCATCATTAATATTCTTTTTAAAAAGGTTTTTATTTATTTTTAGAGAGAAGGGAAGGAAGGGAGAAAGAGAGGGAGAGAAACATTGATGTGCAATAGATATATCAGTCACTTGCTTTTCATACACCCCCAACTGGGGACCTGGCCTGCCACCCAGGCATGTGCCCTGACTGGGAATCGAACCAGCTACCTCTCGGTTCATAGGCCAGTACTCAATTCCACTGAGCCATACCAGCCAGGGCAATGCTTTTTTAAAAAAAATTATATTTTAGCCCTGGTTGGTGTAGCTCAGTGGATTGAGCGCAGGCTGCGAATCAAAGGGTCGCCAGTTCGATTCCCAGTCAGGGCACATGCCTGGCCATGTGAGAGGCAACCACACATTGATGTTTCTCTCCCTCTCTTTCTCCCTCCCTTCTCTTCTAAAAATAAATAAACTCTTTAAAAAGTTATATTTTATTGTTTATGCTGTTATAGTTGTCCTCATTTTTCCCCCTTTGTGCCTGTCCACCCAGCATCCCCCACTCCCTCAAGCAATCCCCACACCATTGTACATGTCCATGGGTCATGTATATAAGTTTTTTGGCTACTCCATTTTTTATACTGTACTTTACATCCCCATGGCTGTTCTGTAACTACCTATTTGTACTTCTTAATCCACTCACCTCTTCACCCATTCTGCCACACCCCCCTCCCATCTGGCCACCATCAAAATGCTCTCAGTATCCATGATTCTGTCTCTGTTCTTGTTTGCTTAGTTTGTTTTTTAGATTCAGTTGTTGACAATTATGTGTTTATTACCATTTATTGTTCATAGTTTTTATCTTTTTTTTCTCAGATAAGTCCCTTTAACATTTCATATAATAATGGCTTGGTGATGATGAAGTCCTTTAGTTTCTTCTTGTCTGAGAAGCTCTTTATCTGCCCTCCTATTCTAAATGATAGCTTTGCTGGGTGAGCAACCTTGGCTTAGGTCCCTGTTCTTCATGACTTTGAATATTTCTTGCCAATCCCTTCTAGTTTCTTTGGAGAAATCAGCTGACAGTCTTATGGGAAGTCCCCTTATAGGTTACTAACTTTTTTTTTAAGTTTTAATCTTTTTTTTTAAGATTTTATTTATTTTCAGAGAGAGGAGAAGGGAGGGAGAAAGAGCAAAGTATGGTTATCTCTCACATGGCCCTCATTGGGGACCTGGCCGGCAACCCAGGCATGTGCTCCGACTGGGAATCGAACCGGGACCCTTTGGTTCCCAGCCCGTGCTCGATCCACTGAGCTACACCAGCCGGGTGGTTACTAAGTTCTGTCTTGCTGAATTTTAAGAGTGTTTGTTTATCTTTAACCTTTGGTGTTTTAATTATGATGTGTCTTGGAGTGGGCCTCTTTGCATCCATCTTGTTTGGGACTCTGTGCTTCCTGGGCTTGCATGTCTATTTCCTTCACTAAATTAGGGAAATTTTCTTTCATTATTTTTTCATATAGATTTCCAATTTCTTGCTTTTTCTCTTCTCCTTCTGGTACTCCTATGGTGTGACCAGTGGACATCTTGAAGTTGTCCGAGAGGCTGCTTATACTATCCTCATTTATGGATTCTTTTTTCTTCCTGTTGTTCTGATTGGTTGTTTTTTGCTCCCTTATGTTCCAAATCATTGATTTGATTCTTGGATTCATTCACTCTACTGTTGTTTCCCTGCAAGTTGTTCTTTATCAGTGTATCCCTTGTTTCTGAGTGGGTCTTTTTTATGTGGTTGAGGTCCTCACTAAGTTCCTTGAGCATCTTATAACCAGTGTTTTGAACTCTGCATCTGAGAGACTGCTTATCTCCATGCCTTTTAGCTCTTTTTCTGGAGTTTTGATCTGTTCTTTCATCTGGGCCATGTTTCTTTGTCTCCTTGTTTTGGCAGCCTCCCTGTGTTAGTTTCTGTGTATTAGGTAGAGCTCCTTTGACTCCCTATCTTGGTAGCATGCCCTGATGTGTTAGGTGTCCAGTGGCACAGCCTCTTCTATCACCCAAGCTGGGTACTCGAGGTGCACCCATTATGTGGGCTGAGTACACCCTCTTCTTGTAGTTGAGCCTTGGTTGCTGTTGGCAGATCAATGGGAGGGATTTACCCAGGCTAGTCAGCTAGAAGGATTGCTTGTGACCCCTGACCACCAACCTCTGCCCTCCGTGGAGGATCGGCTGTGCAGGCACACGTTGGTGGTGCTCCAATGTGGTCTGTAGCTGTCCACTGGATGCACTGGCCCTGGGGTTTCCCAGGTGGTGCAGACAAAGCTCAGCCCCCACCTGTGTTTTGTTCGGGGCCAGCCTACCTGAGGTGTAAAGCAATCTGAGGTGGCTGCCACTTGTTTGGGGCTTGGAGATTCCCAGGCAAAGTAAAGCTGTGAATCTAGGCTGGCTGTTGCCAGTGCCAAGCCTGGGGCTCACTGAGGCCAGCTGTTGCTTATTTGAGAGGCTTATTTGTGCAGTATGAGCCAAGACCAACCACTCATATGGAAAAGCAGCTTGGGTGGAAATATCCCTCCCAAATTTTTATCCACCACATGTGGGTGTGGGACCAGCCCATTCTGTGTCTGCACCCCTCTAACCAGTCTGCATGGATGTGGTTTCTTTAATTCTGTAGTTGTCAGACTTCCATTCCACTTGATTTCTGTTGGTTCTGAGTGATGGTTGTTGTATATTTTGGTTGTAATCTTGATGTGGTTGTGTGAAGAGGTGAGCCATGTCGGCCTATGCTGCCATCTTGGCCGGAAGTCCCCCCCCCCATCATGACTGTTTTATAGTACATTTTCATAGGTATTTTCTATGCTGATGTCTTTATTAATATACTCTACACACTGTTTTGTGCATTTTTCCACTTACTATATCTTACGACATCTTTTTATAGCAGTCTAATTCTTTTTAAAGGTTGTGTAATATAAATGTCCTTTGGTATCTGTGGGATTGGTTCCAAGATCCCTGTGATTACCAGATTCTGTGGATGCTCAAGTTCCTTATGTAAAATGGTGTAGTATTTGCATATAACCTATGCACATCCTCCTGAATACTTTAAATCATCTGTAGATTATTTATAATACCTAATACATGTAATGTTATGTAACTGTTATACTGTATTATTTAAGGATAATGACAAAAAAGTCAGTACATATTCAGTAAAGACACAGCCATCATAAGCCTAATGACACAATATGCATCAGCAACAATGTAACATTTTTTCCCGAATATTTTTGACCTGCATTGATTGAATCCACAGTTGTGGAGCCCACAGCTACGGAGGGCTGACTGCACAGGCAAGCTCAGAGACACTGTGGTTTCAGTTCCAGACCACTGCAGTGAGGATATCGCACTGTAAAGCGAGTCACACGCAGTTTTTGTTTTCCCAGGGCATATAAAAGTTATGTTTATACTATACTGCGGTCTATGTGTAATTATGTTTGTAAAAATAATGTACATACCTTAATTAAAATACTTTGTTGTTAAAAAATGCTAACCATTTGAGCCTTCAGTGAATCATAATCTCTTTGTTGGTGGAGGGTCTTGCTTCAGTGTTCATGAAAACTCCGTATCTGTGAGGTGCAATAAAATAAAGTGTGCTTGGATTCTATCATATGGCTATATTCTAATTTAATTCCTTTTTTAGAGGCATCCTAATATCATTGTATATTTTATGCAAGTGCTTTTGTAGGATAAATTCATAGATGTGAGATTGATAAACCCAAAGATATGAATGTTTTAAATTCTGTGTCTTGGTTTGGCTGCTGTATCAAAAATACCTTTATTGCTTGCTTTAAAAACACATTTATTTCTCACGATTCTGGAGGCTGGAAATCCAGGGCCAAGGTGCCAGCGGAATGGATGTCTCATGAGAGCTCTGTTCCTAGTTGAAAGATGACTGCCTTCTGGCTGTCCTCGTGTGGCAGAAGGGGGTGAGGGATTTCTTTGGGGACCCTTTCATAGGGCACTAGTCCCATTCATGAGGGCCTTGCGCTCATGACCTAATCACCTCCCAAAGGTGCCCCTTCTTAATACCACGCCTTTGGCGGTAGGATTCCAAAGGAAAGTGGGGAGACAAGAACTTGCAGTCTCTTGCGAAAATAGGTGAGTTGTCCATTTTATCCCCCTGCTGACAGTGTTGGAGAGTGCTCACTTTACGATACAGATTTAGCACAAAGGCACCAGTGAGAGAAGGCAGATTTTTATAATGTAAGATCAGCTGAAAAACCAAGCAGTCTCAAATCAGGAATTAAGAGTAACCCGGCTGGTGTAGCTCAGTGGATTGAGCGCGGGCTGGGAACCAAAAGGTCCCGGTTCGATTCCCAGTCGGGGCACATGCCTGGGTTGCGGGCCAGGTCCCCAGTGAGGGCCGTGTGTGAGAGGCAACCATACATTGCTGTTTCTCCCTCCCTTCTCCTCTCTCTAAAAATAAATAAAAATAAAATCTTAAAAAAAAAAGAATCAAATAATACCCATACAGTGATACCTTGCCCCTCTTATATGGGGGTCTGTTTAGGGCTCTCTTTAGGTAGGTCTTCATGTACTGACTTAAAAAGATGTCTCAGGCTTGGAGAGAAAACAGTAGGTATGGGATGTTTCCATTTCTACTTTACAAACATAGATGTAAAAATATTTATAAACTAGAGTACTGTATGTCTAAAAGCTCTAAGGAGCGGAGGCTCTTCAGCATTCTGCAGTTATTCGCATGCCCTCCTGTGAACCTAGAACTGTGCTATGGCCTGGAATATAGTAGAAAAGTTTTCTACTCTCATGGAGTTTGTATTTTAATTTGGGGGAGATGGAAAATAAACATGTAATTGGGATAATTTCAGATACATGTGTGTGTTATCAAAATAACATAGGTAATGTGACTGAAAGTGGCAGCTTTAGATAAGATGGCCACATATTGTATACCCGACTGGAGGTGATTGTGTCATGGGATTCTTTTTACACATTTCTGGGATGTTTGAACTTTTGATGAGCATGACCTCCTTTTTTAATCTGAATAAAATGGTTTAAATAAAACCTGTTATAAAGCTTAGAAACAAAAACCCTTGAATCTTTAGCAGGCATCCTCTGGCCCTTGTCTCCTAGACAGTTCCTGTCTCCTCAGCAGACATTTCCATAAGCAGGACCACCCTGGCTTATCTGGGGTGGCTGCTGGCCTGCCTGACTTGAGATAAACAGAACCAGACATTGCGGGGAACCATGGGAAAAGAGAGCTGCTCCGGGCTAGCCACGCCTCAGACTTGGCTAGCATCTTGGGACAGAGCGCAAGCTTGTGGCCTGGGTGGAATGCGGCCAGGGAGGGAGCTGAGAAAAGCCGGAGGAGAGGGAGGGTCTGAGGGTAGAGATCTGACAGACATCCCCTGAGGTGTGTATAGAAGGGGCAGTAAGGGGAGATGATTTGAGGGAATCAAGGCCTCCGTGACTCACTGTCTCAGCTGGACAGCTCAGACTTGGTCCAGAGGGAGTTAAACCCGGTGTCTCCTCTCTGTCCCACTGCAGATGCTGTACGTGAGATTAGGAAGTATGACGACGTGACAGAGAAGGTGAACCTCCAGAATAACCCCGGAGCCATGGAACATTTCCACATGAAGCTTTTCCGTGCCCAGAGGAATCTCTACATTGCTGGTTTTTCCCTGCTGCTGTCCTTGTGAGTGGGGAGGGGTAAGGGACTATGAGGGGACCCCTGGGCTAGCCTGTGACTGATTCCTCAGTTCATGACCTTGAGCCAGAGGCCTGTCTGTGTTAGAGGAGCCACGGTTTCCCCGGAGGTTTCCAGTTTTCCCCCTGACCTCCAGAGGCAGTGTAAAGAGAGAGAGAGAGAGAGGACTGACTGGAAGTTCCGAAGACCCAAGTTCTGGCTGTGCTGCAACTTGCCACGTGTTCTTTTAGGCAAACGCATTAGCAGCTTGCTCTGTACATAGTGTGAAATAAGTGAGGTGTCTCCCTCCTCTGGGAGAGGCCCTTTGAAGCCCAGTTTAAAAGGGACCAATTAAACGGGTTTTTTTTTGTGTACGGGGTCCTGCTCTGGGAAGAGTGGGCAGAAATGGCATGAAGGGGCTGAGAGCCGTTGTGTCCCAGGGCCTTCCCAGATGTAACCCCTGTGGGAGCGGTGGCAGCATATTGTGTTCCACCATGGTCTGAGTTTTTCTGGTGGTTTTTTAATTTTTTTTTTCTTTTTGTAAGATTGAATGCCTTGAGCAGGGCCATGGGGTTGGCTAGTTGGGCAAGACTAGACTCATTGGTAGAAAGCGCCTGTTTGAGCTTGGGGCTGGTTTACTGCCTCCTGCTTACAGGGGTTCTGATCGAGGACCTGGCTGTTTTCAAGAATGCTGACTGGCAGGGAGTAGACATAACGCTCAGGTCAAGGGCTTCTGGAAGTATTGGGAAGCAGCTCACTGTGCAGATACTCAGAAGCAGGGTGAGTGTGTGGACCCTTGGGCTGGGATCTCCTAGCACCCATCACCTGGACATCCTTTTTCACTAGGCATTAGAGTGACTACCTGGGTTTCAGTTTTTCAGAAAAAAAGTCAGTTGCTCAGGTAAGCCTGCCCTCTCTGGGTCAAAGTGGGAAAGTGGCAGGGGTGGCGCTGGAAAGGGCAGACAGCTCTTCACGGTGAGCCGTCTGATCACAAGAGTTGGAAAGTGCCAAGGCTGGAGGGAGTCAGACACCCGAGGATTTCCGGGTTTCAGGAAGCTCTGAAAAAGATGATGATCTTGTAGGCTGAGATGAAAAGGGAGGCAGGTCTGGAAGACCAGGTCTCAAAGACAGGATTCCGAATCCACCTGCCCAGGAGTGGGGGGAATGGGACACGATGACACCCCACCCTCAGAGGGACCACAGAGGTACTCGGGGCTCCCCAGCCGGCGCAGACCTCATCTGAAGGATAGGAAGGACGGGAAGAAAAGCAAGGGCTGCCCTAGAAGAGCACATAGAGCTTAAGAATAGTATCAGGAAAGTGGAAGTCTGCGGTGAGCTCTGGACCATGAAACACGGTGTAGGACATGGGGAGAAGATAGTCCCCTTGATGTTTCTGTGTCAAGTAAGGAATGGTGGGCAGAAGGTCAAGGGTCAAGGAAGCATTTGGATAGGATGATTGAGATCTCAGAAGGGCAAAGGTACACTGGAGTGCCCAGCTACTCAAAATGACTTAGATTACACTTGGACTTGATGGCATTATGTCCAAAGGCTCTTGCGATTGTATGGCAGGAGAGATTCTGGAAGACTGCAGACAGGCAAGCATCCCGATTTCCAAAGGAGGGAGAAGGTAGATGAGACAGTAAATAGAATGGGAGGGTCTGATTCTGATCTCAAGCCATGTTCTAGAAAGAATAGCTTGTGCGCTTTCAAAGAAAAGAGGCACCGCAGGTGACTACTCTGAATTCCTAGAGAGCCAGTTCTCTCAGCCTGCCCCTACCTTCTGTTGAGCTGGTGTATGTGGATTTTCAGCAGAAGGATTGCCAGGATCCAATTCAATTCTTAGGGACCAGGTGCTACAGTGTGGGCCCCATGCTGGTATAACAGTGTCATTGAGTTGGAGGGGTCCTAACCCTCCTGAGTGGCTGTCTCAGGAGCTTGTGCTCTACCCCTGACCTGCTTGGTATTCTCTGCTGAGGACAGTTGTCATGGTGAGTGGATGCAGGGAGGTGTGGAAACTAGGAGGAAGTGAACAGCAGGTTGTTAGCTACCTCTCAGAATCCATGGATGTCTCGGTGGGGTTGATTCAAACGGGACTTGAGGCTTTTAAAAGGGAAACATCTGTAAAAGTGTATGTAGGTTCATAAAGGGCCGTGGAGGTAGGGCCAAACAGGATAGTGAAAGACTTGTGGTCGTGGCTCATGGCAGCTAAGAGTTAGAGTGGCCGAGCTACTGCAAAAGCTGATGAGCCCTTAGTGCCCTTTAGTGAAGGCTGGGGCTACCAGGAGAGAGTCAGCCGGTGCTACCTGGAGGGGGGCCTGTGGGGCCCCACTTGAGAGATGCTGGCAGAGTGCAGAAAGCGAGTTCTGAAGCAGTCACCGTAGTGGCAGATAGAATGGTGCTTACTCCCCATATACTATGGTTTTGAAATCTCACTCTCCTGACTGTTGTGCTTTTGGGATCTCTTCCAGGGAAGATACTACCTGGACCAGGGGGTAGTGCTTAGCCAGGTATACCAGACAAATGAGTGTGCGCTCAGCTCAGTGTTTTGACCAATGAGTGGAGTCAGGTGCTACCCCCACAATCAGGATACATGGCAGTTTGAAGTTTCCATTCTAACCTAAATGGGTGGCTTCAAAGAAAAGCAGTCCTGCCCTGGCTGGTGTAGCTCAGTGGATTGAGCATGCGCCTGCAAACGAAAGGGTTACTGGTTCGATTTCCAGTCAGGGCACATGGGTTGCAGGCCAGGTCCCTAATGCGGGGGCAAGTGAGAGGCAACCACACATTGATGTTTCTCTCCCTCTCTTTCTCCTTCCCTTCTCCTCTCTCTAAAAATAAATAAATAGAAAAGTAGTCTCTACACTATTCCCAAAGGGACATACAGAGGTTGGGAGAACAGAGTGAACTTTGGGTTCGCTGTTCCTATTTGCTCTTGCAATCCTGCTTCGTTCTCTATCATCTAGTAGCCATTCAAAAAAGGACATATATACTCCTCCCTAGTCCGGGGGTCAGATCTTATAAGGTGGCGGTGGCCTTGAGGAATTTCTCTTTGTACAGTATCATAGAAATGTTCTTGTCCGAACTTGATATCCATACAACCCATATGCCATTTGCAGGAAACACTTTAAAAACAAAACTATCATCTTTGTTATTCTGATTACAAAAGTTACACCTGGTCACTGTTAAAAAAAAAGAAGTCCCCCCCCCCGCAACTTCGAATAATACAGGAATGTTGGGCAAGAGAGTAGGCGCCCTGTAGTCTCATCCCCAGAGATAACAACAGGTAATAATTGAAATGTCATCATGTATAAGTTTTCTCTTACAAGCGCTATGGGATTTTTTCCCCTCGGCTTTGATTTGCCTTTTTTACTCAGCTACGTATCTTGCTGATTTTTCCAAGTGACTCATGCAAACCTCTTTTGTTCTTCACAGTTGTGCAGTGTTCTGTCATGTGAAGGGAGTCTCTCATGTTTAACCAATTCCCTGCTCAACAGATGTGTGAGCCAGTTTGAAAATTTTTTAAAAAAATATTTTATTTATTTATTTTTAGACAGAGGGGAAGGGAGGGAGAAAGAGAGGGAGAGAAACATCAGTGTTCGGTTTCCTCTCGCATGCCCCACACGGGGGAACCTGGCCCTTGACCAAGCATGTACCCTGACTGGGAATTGAACCGGCGACCCTTTGTTTCACAGGTCAGCGCTCAATCCACTGAGCTACACCAGCTGGGCTGAAATTTTTATTATTAAAAAAAAAAAAAAAAACCACTCCCCCCGTATTGGTGGTTTCCTATTCTGAGTGTGGCCCATGGCCCAGAAGCTTTGGTAGGACCCAGGGGCTTGTTAGAAATGCAGACCCTCGGGCCCATCCCTGGTTAGCTGACCCCACGCACATTAGCACTTGGCTGGCACTGCCCTGGCACATCTCCCCCTGTGCACCACCCTAGAGGGCATTGGCAGGCAGCAGTTGTGGTCGTGTTGCAGGGTTCCACTGCCTGGGATAGGCTCCGTCTAGGCTTGGACACGGTCATGTGCATTTAAAACCCTTGGCGTAGTCTTGCTTTCCTCACATACCTGGTTGGTTCTCTCAGAAACCATGGTATGCGCACCCTGCAGCTTTTGACGCTCTTTCTCTTTGTAGAAAGCTCTCATCTGTCATTACACACTGCCTTGGATGGCGGGCTAATCTCTCTTAAGTGCCCCTGCAAACTTTCATCCATTTTTTTTTTTTGCAGATGAACCACCAA
The DNA here is from genome assembly GCA_004026765.1 of Micronycteris hirsuta. NCBI lineage: Eukaryota > Metazoa > Chordata > Mammalia > Chiroptera > Phyllostomidae > Micronycteris > Micronycteris hirsuta. The sequence continues at coordinate 15,240 of PVJI01007655.1, forward strand.
CTTTTGTTAGCTGCCTGTAAGCCTATGTGAAAGAATGAGAGAGAGAGCTCTCTCTTTCTCTTTGGCAGGCCAAGTTTGGTTGTATTATGAGAATTGTTTGTGTCTTAGCTCAACAAAAATTTGACCATTACTCTACATGAAACAGTGCTGGCTTGTTGCCACAGAAAGAAGATAGAGTAGTTGAGTGGGGGGAGAGCAGCGTGTGAATAGCTTTACCACACTCTATCGGAGTACCTGATGTCATGGAGTACAGATCAGTAGTGTACACCCACACACTTTCTAGATGTTTGCACTTAAGAGGTCTGGCAGTGTAGGAAGAAGGATGTGGAATCAGAAGTCAACAGACTGGAGATGCCAGGATACCGGGTCAGTGCTGCCACTTCAGCAACTAAGTATCTTTAGATAAGCATCCTCTCACCCTCAGTGCTCTCATCTGTTAAAAGAAGGGCTTATCTCAAAGACTGGATGGCCGCATGGCCTTGCCTGTGTGTGTGTGTGTAAGCTGTTTGTGTGTTTGCTTTGGGATCTGGCTCTGTTTGAAGCCTGGAGTTTAATAACACTTCATAATTCTGTGGGCCTTTATAATTGGAAAAAGGGCAGCCCAAAAGAGAGAGAGTGGCCTGAGTTCCCCAAGTCCTAAGCGGCCAAGCCCAAGCTCATGTTTAGTTCCAACCCCCTGTTCAGATCCCAGCCTGTGATCTCTTAGCACTAGGTCCTTAGCACTAGGTTTTCAGCCTGCCTCTGGCTGTCGGCCAGATAGTGGGCTGCTTTTTCCTGGAGTACTTATTGTCTGACTTTCGGTAGGAGGGTGCCTGCATAATCTGTAAGCTTAAAATCTCCCTGCCTGTATATCCTCATTAGTCTTAGTTTTAAGAGTCTGATGACTACAATCTTTTAGTCTTTTTTGTACATCTCAAGATTAAGTCATTTGGCAGCACACACCCTTTGGAGGAAGATGACGTTTTAAAAAAATTATTTTATTTTTAGACAAAGGGGAAGGGAGGGAGAAAGAGAGAGAGAGAAACATCAATGTGTGGTTGCCTCTAGCACTCCCGCTACTGGGGACCTGGCCTACAACCCAGGCATGTGCCTTGACTGGGAATCGAACCGGTGACCCTTTGGTTTGCAGGGTCCAAATCCACTGAGCCACACAATCTAGGGCTGGAAGATGAGGGTTTTTTTATTTTATTTTATTTTATTTTATTTTTTTAAAGATTTTTTAAATTTTTATTTAGTTTTAGAGAGAGGGGAAGGGAGGGAGATAGACAGGGAGAAGAACAGCAATGTATGGTTGCCTCTCACATGGCCCTCACGGGGACCTGGCCTGCAACCCAGGCATGTGCCCTGACTGGCAATTGAACCGGGACCCTTTGGTTCCCAGCCCGCGCTCAATCCACTGAGCTACACCAGCCAGGGCTTGGAAGATGAGGTTTTAAATAAATTAAGAAAAGAAGTTCTCTGAAATGCTACTGTAACCACTGCTAACTTACACACTTTTGCTATATATTTTTCCAGACTTTTCTATGCCTAAGAGCAGCTATCATTTGTTAAACATTCTATGTGCTAAGCACGTGTTAATCTTTACAGTAGCTCTGTGAAGAAGAAACGGAGGTTCAGAGATGTTCAGGAGCCTCTCTTGAGTTCCCAGAGTTAGTCACTGGCAGAGCTGAGAACTGAGACTTCAGGTGTGACAGTGGCAGCAGGCTACTTTCCCTACACGTTACACAGACTTCTTGAAAACTGGGTCAAGCCCTGGCCAGGTCACTCAGTTGGTTGGAGCATCATCCTGAACTCCAAAAGGTTGTGGGTCCTATCCCTGGTCGGGGTGCATATGGGAGGCAACCGATCAATATTTCTCTCTCTCTTTTTCTCCCATTCATTCTTTCTCCAGTTCTCTCTCTCTGAAATCAATAAACATATCCTAGGGTAAGGATTAAAATAAAAAAACTGGGTCAGGCTGTAACTGTCATGTGGGAACTTGTGTTTTCCACTGAGTTTATCGTGAACATTGTTCTGGAACAACTGATCTGTCTTTCCAGCATTCTTACGGTCTAACTAATTCCCCACTAGCCAACGTCAAGCCCGCCTTCCCTGTTTTTCTGATACCAGAAACAGTGGGAAACCCCTCTCAGTTGTCATTTTGTGTGTGCCTCAGCCAGGCCAGGTTCTGTGGGCCTCCTGATCCTGTTCCCAGTGTCCATGTCCCCCTTACTGTCTCTCTTGTTGGTGTTTGCACATGTCTCACTGGCAGGCATTGACTCAGTACCTAAACGTCCATAGGTACTGGCTAAGTTGGGGAGGGAGGCAGAGCAGGGCGGATGGGTCAGGAGTGGCCAGAGACAGGCTAGAGGGTTTTGAAGGAGTTTGTACTCATCCTTCATGTGGTGGAGTGCTGTGTTTTCCCAGGGGTGCTGCACTGTGGTCAGAGATGTGTGTTCATATTTGGCAGCAGTGCATGGGATGGAGTGGAGTAGCCTGGGAGCAGGGAGACCAAGTTGCGAGTCGCTGGAGTGAGAGATGCTGGCAGCCCGAACCAGGGTGTGGTAGCATGAGTTGAGAGTGGGGAACAGGTTTGAGAGGTTTGATGGGAGATAGAGGAGGAGGAGCTGGCAGGGACACCAGGCCTCTGAGGCTGACGTGTTGTGGGCATCTGCTGAGTGGCAGCTGTGGCAGAAGCCAGAGGACCACCTGCATGCATGCATACACGGGAGGGAGGGGAGCCAGCGAGGCCCATCAGAAGGAATGAGGAAACCAGGGCGTAGGAGGGGCATGGTCAGCAGGGTGGCGTACTGTCAGCCCAGAAGCCTGGGGATGCTCTGCTTTTCCTTCTGTCTTATCACATGTGATTCCCTGGTCCTATAGTGTTTTTTGAAATTGTAGCAAAATACACATAACCTCAAGTTGACCATCTGAACCATTTCTAAATGGATAGGTCAGTAGTGTTGAGTCTGTGCACAATTTGTACAACCAACCTCCAGGACCTAGTTCGTCTTGTAAAACTGAAGCTGCCCTTGTTTCATAGCCTAGGTATCTCCCCTCCTGAGTGCTTTGTCCTTATTGTACTGGGAACCACTGCCATGGTGGGGCTTCCTGCTGCCAGCCTTGTTCCTCTAGCCAAGTGACCTTTCTGTCATGTCATACTGATCCCACCACCTCCTGACTCCAGTGCCTTCTTAGCACCTTTGGTATATAGGCCTGACACGCAGATCCTTTAGGACATGGCCACTCCCTGCGGCCCTCCACAGTCCCTGCTTCAGCCTCTGCATGTCTGAGCTCTGTTGGCAGGAATCCCAGGGGGGCTAGTCAAGACATACATCTAGGATCCTAGAGGGTGTGAATGCTGCATGATGAGAGTGGGCTTTGGAATTGGGCCTGGGTTGGCATCTTGGGTCTGTTAACTGCCTAGCTGTGTGACTTTGGGTAAGTCACTTACCCTCTCTGAGTCTTTCCCTTACCTGTGGAACAGGGATGAGGATACCTCTCTCAGGTGATCAGTGGGAGGATCAAGGTGACTCAGGTCATGGTTGCAGCTTCATGCCTGGCACTTGGGGAGTATGAAGTAAATGATAGCTTTATCAGTATCACCCCCAGTAGTGACAGAATTTTGTGGGGTTTTTCCCATTGGAGTGGTAGACTATGCCAGCCCGAGGAGGGAATGGAAAAGGCCCGGTCTTGGCTTTCAGGGGTCTTATGTTCTGGGCTGGGCGTGGAGTGAGACAGAGAGGACAGGTACTGCAGCAAGAGCAGGTTGGGAGAAGGGCCTCCCCAGGCAGAGGCTAAATAAGATTGGGAGATGTAAGAAGAAAAAAGGGGAAAAAAAGCAAAAACAGTTGGAAGCAGGCAAGCTGAGGTGTCCTTGGGGCCCTGGGCATCCAGTTGAATGGGGCTACGGTATTCTCAGCCCAGGGCCAGCTGCTCGCTTAGTTGATGTAGAAAGCAAGAACATGTGTAGAGGCAGAATAGAATTGTCCCCTGTGAATGTCACCCAGCTTCAGCAATAAATCTTGCCTGGCCAGTCTTGTTTTATCTATCCCCATCTCCCACTATCCCCTGGCTCTGGATTATTTTGAAGCAAATCTCAGCTACGTTTACAGATCAAATAATATTTTGGTTTATTAGTTTGAAAAGACCGAGCATCTCACAAGAACTTTATGGTAACTCCTTAATAACATAAACTCATTAGTGCCTGCTCACATTTCCCCGATTACTTTGCAGGGTTTTGTTTTTGTTCCTTACAATGTATTTGTTTAAATTGGTATCTAGGAAAGGTAATTAAGGTATTCTTAAAATCCTGGTGATTTAATTGGAAGGCCGGCAGAGGGGCTTTTGGCCTGCAGTTCCACTTGGTCCATCCGTCAGTTGACTGCGATCATTTTCTAAGAATACAAAGGTAATAGCACTTCAGATCTAGGCATTGGTCAGAGCCTTTGTGACGAGAGCATTGACTTCTAGTCCCCATCAAGCCAAACTCACCTCACCTGGAGTAGTGTTCCTGTGTCCTATTGGTGCTGGGTGTAGGAGGGGCAGTGACGAAGGGGACCTGCACTGAAGTAGGGGGGTCTTCCCTATGAAGAGCCCAAGAAGGCCATCTGACATGCATCGGAATGAGCACTGGCTTCTTTTTTTAAAGTATATTTTATTGATTATGCTATTACAGTTATCCCAGTTTTTTCTCCCCTTTATTTCCCTCTGCCTTGCACCCCCCTCTCACCATCATTCCCAAACCTTAGTTCATGTCCATGGGTCACACATACAAGTTTTTTGGCTTTTACACTTTCTATACTGTTCTTAACCTCCCCCTGTCTATTTTGTACCTACCATTTGTACTTCTTATTCCCTGTACCTTTTCCCCCATTCTCCCCCTCCCTGCTGAAAACCCTCCATGTGATCTCTATTTCTGTGAATCTGTTCCTGTTCTAGTTGTTTGCTTAGTTCATTTTTGTTTTTGTTTTTTTAGATTCAGTTGTTGACAGTTGTGAGTTTGTTGTCATTTTACTGTTCATATTTTTGATCTTCTATTTCTTAGATAAGTCCCTTTAACATTTCGTATAACAAGGGCTGGGTGATGATGAACTCCTTTAACTTGACCTTATCTGGGAAGCACTTTATCTGTCCTTCCATTCTAAATGAGAGCTTTGCTGGATAGAGTCATCTTGGATGTAGGTCCTTGAATTTGTATACTTCTTTCCAGACCCTTTTTGCCTGTAAGGTTTCTTTTGAGAAATCAGCTGGTACCCTTATAGGCATTCATTTGTAGGTAACTGTCTCCTTTTCTCTTGGTGCTTTTAAGATTCTCTCATCTTGGGTAATAGAATTATGATGTGCCTTGGTGTGTTCCTCCTTGGGTCCAACTTCTTTGGGACTCTCTGAGCTTCCTGGACTTCCTTAGAAGCCTGTTTCCTTTGCCAGATTGGAGAAGTTCTTCTTCATTATTTTTTCAAATAAGTTTTCAATTTCTTGCTCTTCTTCTCCTTCTGGCATCCCTATGATTCAGATGTTAGAATGTTTAAAGTTGTCCTGGAGGTTCCTAAGCCTCTCCTCATTTTTTTGAATTCTTGTTTCTTCATTCTGTTCTGGTCGAATGTTTACTTCTTCCTTCTGGTCCAAACCATTGATTTGAGTCCCAGTTTCGTTCCCATCACTGTTGGTTCCCTGTACATTTTCCTTTACTTCACTTTGCATAGCCTTCACTTTTCCCTCTATTTTGCAACCATATTCAATCATTTCTCTGAGCATCCTGATTACCAGTGTTTTGAACTGCATCTGGTAAGTTGGCTATCTCCTAGTCGCTTAGTTGTATTTTTTCTGGAGCTTTGATTTGTTCTTTCATTTGGGCCATATTTTTTTGTCCCAGTGTGCCTGTTACATAGTAAGTGGTGGAGCCTTAGATATTCTCCAGGGCGGGGCAACCCATGTTGCTGTGTTATGGTACTGTTTGTGAGGGAGGGGTCAGAGGGAACACTGCAGCTTTCTCAGCTGTCAGCAGGCTTTCAGTTGCTTCTGCCACTGCCCACAAGCAAATTGGGCTCTTCTGGTGCTGATTCCTGAGTGGATGGGTTTGTGTACGTCCTAGGATCCTGTGGGTCTCTCCAGCGGCCTCTCCTGTGAGGCTGGGAGTCTCCTGACATCCCAACACTTACAGGATTTTTCAGTCAGAGGTTTTGGGGCTTTATTTCCCTGCACTGGAACCCTGGGTTGCGCATTCTGTCTCGCTCCCCAGTTGTTTTTCCTGGTTTATCTGCACGCAAATGTGGGACCACCCTGTCTGCCAACTGCAGTCTTATCCGCCCCGGTCCTCCGGCCCTCCGGCTGCCGCCTTGCCTAGAGTACTTCCTGCCCCAAGTGCGCGTCTCCGCCCTTCCTACTACTGGTCTGGGTGAATGTTTCTTCTTTAACTCCTTGGTTGTCGGACTTCCATACAGTTCGATTTTCTGGCAGTTTTGGTTATTTTTTGTTTTTAAATTTGTTGTTGTCCTTCTTTTGGTTGTGGGGGAGGCAGAGTGTATCTACCTACGCCTCCATCTTGGCTGGAAGTCTTAGCATTGGCTTCTTTTAAAAATATGGATGGTCTGCTCAGCTACTTGATTCTGGCCAAAGAATTCTCTCCCTCATACAAAGAACAAACAGTGAATTAATTACCTTTGGGGCTGGGTGCCAAGTAAGCAGGGGTTCCGTCTTCTTGACTGCAAGTTCATTGAAAGCCTGCCCTTCCAGGAAGGCTCCTTTCTCCCAGAGCCTGAGGACTCCAGCCTCTGAGGCATGAAGGCAGAGGGTAGAGGGGTGCAGAGCAGGGTTCTGAATGGGGAGGGACCAACGGGCTCCTCCAAACCTATCACTGCACAATGGAAACACTCTTAACTGTGAGGATGTGGCTTGTGTAACTGAGGAGCTGGATTTGGTGGCCTTCATATTGGACAGCATAGCTGAAGTCACCTCTTATCCTTTATTCTGTTCCCCGCCGTCAGGATCTGAGCACATTAAGTCTCCTGTTGGAGGCACTGCCTATTTCCTCTGGACTCTAGGGTCATGCAGGGCACACACAGGGGTGATAGCCCCCTCCCTGCCATGCCTTCAGGGTTACTTCTCCAGTAGCCAGGCGGGCTAACATCACGTTTTAGTTGGAGTCAGCTAGTATTGGAATGTTTTTGCCCAGGTTGTCTGACCTCTTTCAACTGCTCTCTGTCCCCCAGTTTACACAAACTCCATCAGCCTGTTTCCAGAAGGCACACTACAAAAGCTCCAGAAACACGGCTTGCTCCTGTCTACTGGCTCTCTTCAGCTCAAGAGGGTGAATGACAGTCAGAGGCTGGGAGGACGGCTGCCTGCCCTGCCCCTCCCTCTCTAGCTAGCTGACTTTGCTGCCCTCAGGGTGGCTGACAGCCACCTGGGTCTTCAGCTGGAGTTGCCACAGGGGCATTTCCCTGTCCTCATTTTCTACAGTCTCTGCTCCAGGGCTAAGAGGGAGGCTAAAAGGGTATGCTGAGATGTTACTTCAGCAGCTCTGTGGGAAGGTTATTCCTGGATCTTCTTTTTTTTCTTTTTTTAAGATTTCACTTATTTACTTTTAGAGAGAGGGAAAGGGAGGAGAGAAACATCAGTGTACAAGAGATACACGTATCGGTTGTCTCTTGCTCACCCGCAACTGGGGACCTGGCCTGTATCCCAGGCATGTGCCCTGACTGGGAATTGAACCAGTGACCTCTCAGTTCGCAGGCCAGCACTCAGTCCACTGAGCCACACCAGTCAGGGCTATCTTTGGATCTTCTTGAGTTCTGATTTGTTGCCTCATTTTCATCACCCTAGGCTCTTCAGGGTGAGAGTTTCCTGGAGCGGCTTCTGCCCTGTTATTATAGTTCTATGCCCAAAGCCTTCCCTGGGCATCACCTGGCTTTTGGTTCCTTGCCAGGGCAGCCCCCTGTGTTTTCCTGGACAGCTAGGGCAGGTTCACCCAGAATCCACCCACCCTGGGGAGCCCCGCCTGGGACAGGGCTGTAGTCATCCTGGAGAGTCAATAGGTGGTGCTGTGACACCAGCTTGCCACCTGCACAGGGGCAGCAGGGTGAAGGGGAGCTGCCTGCCTACCTGGGCTGTGGTGGGGTCCCGAGGACTGAGTGACCCAACTCACCTGAGGGAGTGGCTGGCACCTAGGAGATGCCTGGTAAATACTAAGTGGGCAGGATCAGCAACAGGGTTGGGGTTCCACCATAGCCATAGAATATTCTATGCTGGACTTGGAAGTACCTTCCCCCTTGCTCTGTCCCATTTCCTGTTTGCCCACAGGAGGGAGACAGGATTGGTGCAAAGAGCAGATGAAGCACGTCTCCCCCCTTGATATGATTGGCCCTGTTTCTCTAGTGTCCATACAGACATTGACTTTGTCTTGCCTTCTCTTGTTTATTAAACTTTTCATAAAAGTGTGAGAGCCCCACTCAGTGTCCAGAAACACCCCAAAACATCTTACCAAGAAGACTGTGTTGAATTTAGGTGTTTGGGGATATTTGTCTGCCAAAGACACATCTGGATTCTCTCACGGTTCATGTGCTGGCTTCTCCCTGTGTCACTGGGTGCGTTTTAACCTGGAACCTGGGCCCCTCTCAGCCCTGTACCTTTGGAGAGATCCCTTTGGCTCCTGAGTTCTGTCTAACCTGTTGTCCGGAACTGGCTAGCTAAGAGCAGTTACCCACAAAACAGTATTAGGTGGTAAAGCTGAGAACGATGGAGGCTAACCAGCAGGACCGAGAGAAGCAGTGCCTCATCTTTTTCTCCAGGCTGACATCTCCTGGGCTGTTAAGACTTAAAGAGTCTGAAGCTCAAAACCTTCCACTGTGAGCCTGGTGGAGACTCAGCCCCGAGGGGACGCACAAGGGCTCATTGATGTGCTTGGGAGGGACTTGGAGGTGGAGGGTTGCAAGGGGCGTGTCAGAGCTGGATTTTTTTAAAAAATCAAGGTGCTCCTTTTTTATTAAAATTTTTTAATTTATTGATTTTAGAGATAGGGAAGAAGGGAAGGAGAGAAAGGGAGAGAATCATGGATTTCTTGTTCTACTTATTTATGCGTTCACTGGTTGCTGCTTATATGTGCCCTGACCAGAGGTTGGACCTGCATCCTTGGTGTGTCAGGATGATGCTCTAACCAACGGAACTACCCAGTCAGGGCTTCAGAACTGGATCTTGTTGGGCAAGTGTAGGGCAGGCTCAAGAGCATGAGGGAGGGGCAGTGAGAGTTCTAGAAGGCCAGCTCCTGGGCAGGTCTAGTTGACCTGCTAAGGGAGTACTGTTCTTGGCTTAGTTTGGGGCCCAGTGGGAATACTCTGGACTCTGTCCAGGGCACTGGGTTCTGCCCCCAGCTGTGGCGATGAATACTTCCCCGAGCACCTTCTCAGCTACCACTGCAGTCACAAGCCTGGCTTGCTCATCCACACGGGTCTGACTTGGTGCCTTCCTCCTGCTATTTTCTGTCGCCCTGTTGCTGCACTGGCAAGCTCCGGGTCCTGTGTCCCCCTCAGTGCAGCTAGGTTGGGGGAGAGCCAGGGCCCCAGACTTGTATCCAGCCCTGCCCTGAGGTACAGCCTCACACACGTGAGAGTGGGGAGGTTATCTCCAAGGCTTTGGGGGACCGTTCTAGAGATCAAAGGTGCAGTTTCTGGCCTGAAAGCATTGTAGCTGGGCAGCCAGACACAGGACAAATGATGCAGAGAAATAAAGAGAGCAATGCAGCCAGATGGGAGTCCCCCTGGGTGGTCTGGAGAGGCATTTTGGGGGTAGTGGTTGGGCTGAGTCAAGCTAGGTCATCAGCAAGAGTTCGCAAACAGAAAGGGAGGAGCCACTGCAGACTGGAGGGCTGAGTGCGGTGTCACGGAGACAAGACCAGTGCAAATCCCACGTGTTCCAAGAAGTGCCAGTGGTTTGGTGTTACTAGAGAAGAGAGTTGTGTGCCAGCCAGAAGCCAGAGGCTCAGGACAGGCACTGGAGGGATGGAAGCACAGGGATGACACTGTCAGGTCGTCTTGGGGAAAGATTACTCGGGACATGGATCACAAAGCAGTACATTCCGGTAGGGAGGCCAGTTGGTCACTGTTTAAACCAAGACAGAAGTGGCGAAGGCCCTCCCCGTTGCCGATGGGGATGACATGGATAGGACTAGGTGAGGGGTGGAGCCTAAGGTAGGGTGCAGGTCTGGGAGCTTGGGAGGTGCAGGAGTAGTCCAGCCCTTGTGGATAGGCTGTGCGTGGGGTGTCTTGGGGATACTCAGGAGCCTTGGTCTAGTAGGCAGTTGGGCATAAGGGTCTGGGCTGAGATAAACCCTGTCGGGGAAGAGATTGGCAGGCTGCCAGTGCTGCTTGAATCAAGGGCAGGGGAAGATTCTGCAAGGCAGACTTGTTGGTTGCTCCAAGTGCTGCGGAGTGAACATACCCCCAGGACTCCAGGGCACTCCTTGGGTTGGGCAGCTATGGCGCTGGTGGGACTGCTAGTGGCTTGGCCAGACTGTAGCCTAGGTTGGCATAGGTTTAGGAATGGAGGGCGGAGGAGAAGGGAGCAGCTTGGGTTGGCAGGAGGGAGAGCAGTGAGGAGTGAGGCTCCTGGAGGGAAGAGTTACCCAGAAGCTTCCTGGGCCAGGTTGGAGGAACAGGTCTAGCAGGAAGGGAGGGAGAGGACATGGATGGTACAAAAGATGGCACGAAACACACGTGCGGGCTGGGGGAGGCGCCTGCCCTGCGCTGACGGAGAGACCCTAAGGGCTGCAAACTAAAGCGGGGAGCCTAGCAGGCTGAGGCTTCGGGAGGGCCCTGGACGGCTCTTGTGCTAGGTTCTGGGTGTGTGCCCAGACTCCTGTTGGCAACAGTGGTGCTTCATAGCTGGGACGGCTGGGAGGGCACCAAAGAGAGCTGGGTCCCTGCTGTGCTGCTGCTGTCATCGCTGCCACTACCATCCTGGGCCCAACCTCCCTGGGTAACTAGGGTGACACCCATGGTCACACATAACACTGCTGGAGTTCTGCCCGAGTCAGCTGCCTGCCCAGCTTTGTTGGGGGTGGGCCTAAGGGAAAGTGTCACCCTTGGGCTTACCTCTCCAACTTTGCTTGCTGGGTCCACCAGATGGCACACATGCCCTGCCCCCTCCCGGCTCCAGCTGGGGATTGGTTTCAGCACTCTGTGCTGGGAGATTGGGACTTAGTCAGACTTACTTTTCTTTTCGGGCTCCTCCAATGACTTCCACTGCCTCTGTGAGTCACGCATGTCGTCTCTCTCTGGCCTCCGAGGTACCTGGGAGCTCCCTCTATCTCCAGGGCTCCAGCCCAGTGGGGGGCAGGCTGGTGGGCAGTCAGGGGCTGAGACAGGGAAACCTGAGCCCTGGGCCACGAGGTCCCGGCTGCTAATTTTAGAGAGCACATGTCATTGGAAACTCTGCCCTCCTGCCAGGAGCCAGCGGCCTGGATCTCCCAGTACTGCCAGGGGCCCCTAGAACCTGTTCCCAAACCAGGAAGCACAGTGGGCGTCTCATGTCTCATGGAGGCTGTTCCCCACTAAGTGCGTTTCTGACAGCGGTTCTGCCAGGGCCCGGGCTGCTCTGGCATGTCCAGGTCCTGACCTGGAAAGTGCTAGGTTCTGTGCCCTCTGGCCTGGGTGTCCTGTCAGTGAGAGCTTGCCTCTTCCCTCTGGTTCTCTGAGCAGCAGGTGTCCATGAGATCCCCATGAAGGCTGGCTGGTGGGGCCGGAGACGATGGCTTGGCCCGGGAATGGGCCTGGACACAGCAGAGTGTTTTCCTCTTCCCCAGAGCTCCTGCACATGCCATCGCTTGCTCTAAGCTATGGCTGGCCCGGGTCCCTGCCCCAGGTGTGTGTGGAAAGTTGTCCTGTCTATCCTTACGCCTCAGTTTTGACCACTTGAGGGTAACTTCAGGAAGTGGAAAGGCACGTGCGCCAGCTGCGGCCCGGTTGCCTCTCGTGGCTGGTCTGGCCCTGATGCTTTGTTTCTGTCCCCCATCCCCAGAGGATGTCAGTGTGGCAATGTTATCTAACAGATGCGTTCTGGCAGCTGCCTGCAGAACGTGTTTGGTAGGCGGGGGGCGGAGAGAGAAGAGTCATTTCCATCTCAGTTGGCCTGGGAGCAGGTCCCTGGAAATTTAGAATGTGTAGTTGTTCCCAGCTCAGGTCTTGGGATCGGACAGAAGTGGGGAATTTCAGCCACATCCATTTCTGGCTCTTGACCTTGACTAGTTGCTTCAGTCTGTTGAGCTTCAGTTTCTCCTGTGAAATAGGGGTGATGATCACCCCTACCTCACAAGGTAGGTGTGAGGGTTTAGCTGGCCTTTTGGAAGCGCCCCAGGTACTAGCTGCTCTTGTTTAGCAGGGTGAGCCTCACCTCCCAGTGAAGAAAATGGCACTGCTCTGGCTCTGTACCTCCAGGTCCTGACCTGGAAAATGCCAGGTTCCAGGCCCTTGGGCTGTAGCTCACCCGGCCTGGGTGTCCTGTCACACTTCCTATGCCCGCCGTTTGGGGGCAGTGTGAATCGTTGTGGTGCAGAGGACAGCTCCTGGTTCACCTTTCCCTTCATGTCGCCAGATGCAGGCCTCTGGTGTCTCACTTGGCTGCGCTGGCAATCCAAGAGGGCAAGTCTAGGCTAGAGCCAGGCATGGGGCGGGAACAACCAAGAGAAATTCATGTCAGCCATTTCTCCGTTCTGCTCACTTCTCCCTTTTCGTAAACAATCGCAGCCTACTTAGACGCCTGGTGACTCTCATCTCCCAGCAGGCCACACTGCTGGCCTCCAATGAAGCCTTTAAAAAGCAGGCAGAGAGTGCTAGTGAGGCGGCCAAGAAGTACATGGAAGAGAATGCCGAGCTGAAGAAGGTGAGTTCTGCCTGCCTGACCCCACCATGTGACATTCCTTATGGGCCACAGTGGCCAGTGTGAGCCTGTCAGTGACACTGTGGTTGTTGGGAAAGCCGAGGAATTGGGTGGACAGGCAAAGGGGCAGTTTTCAGTGGGGGCGTGTGTAGGAGGGGACTGGGTTAGAAAGGAGAGGTGCTCTTGCTTCTCTCACCTCTACCTGCTACGTTCAGGCTAGATTCTTTTCTGATAAAACTGACTCCCTAGTGAACTGTGCCCTGTTCTGTGACCCATGGGTGAGTTACCACAGAAGAACATTGCTATCAGCCGGGGGCAAGGCAGGGATGAGGTGTGGCCAGTCCTAGAAGGCCTGTGAGAAGAGATGAGGTGTGAGCCAAGCTAGGAAGGAGGTTGATGGGCTTGGATCCTGAGGCAGGATAGAGCTAGACGAGCCAGGGCGAGTTTGGGGCTCCGTGGTCAGAGTGAGCTGCGGAGCTTGGGGGGAAGGAAGGAGGAGCATTGGTCGCTTGGGAGTGACTGGCAGCAGTCCCCACGTGATAGCAAATTGAGTCATTGGATGGGCTGGTAAACTCAGGAGCTGCTGAGAAAAGGAGGCAGGGCTGGGGGTCAGGGTGGCCAAGGCATGTGGCCTGTGAGCTGCAACAGGTGGCCCTGCTGGCTCTGGCCTTTGCCGAGTGGCTGGGGAAAAGCAGTGGCCCAATTCCGTGCTGACATTTCCGAAGAGGCAAGTGCCCAGGCAGCTTGAGGAATCACAGCTCAGTGGGAAGGACGGTGCTGGAGTGCCTCCCTTCCTCCCTCCCTGTCCCCTGCCCCCTCCTTCCCTGCCCTCTGTTCCTCCCTCTCTCCCTCCCAAGTAACCAGACCCTTGGCTCTCTTCCTAGGAAGCTGCAGGCGGGGCCACTGCCAAGGAGGTGAAGTTGGAGTTAGCGAACAGTGACTTGGAGGCTGATCTGCAAAAGCTGAAGGATGAGCTGGCCATCACCAAGCAAAGTGAGCATTGTCCTCAGGTGTCCCCTGGGCCCCAGAAGTCTGGAGCCTCCTCTGGTGGCTGCCACTGCTCTCGTGCCAGAGTATTAATGACAAACATGTGGGCTTAGGAGTTGGGTGAAAACAAACAAATGGCACCCTGCTCATCCAGCGCAGACAGCCTGTGGGGCTCAGTGGGTCAGCGGTCTGTGCAGGGTTCCTCTGAGGACAGCCCTGAGAGTCCCAAAGGCCTGCAAACTAATTCCGGAGCACCTCACCTAGTGCCATCCAGGTATGGCGTATTGGCATCATGGTCAGCAGGGGCTTGTGGGTAGGGAAGGAAATAACTCAGGAAGCTGCATGAGAGCTGGTTGAGATGTTCCCAAAAACCCCACTGAGAGTTCCCAGACGCTCCCTTCCTGAAGGCCTCTCCCCACATACCTCTCCTGTTCTCAGCTTCCAGGCTGGGAATGCACGCCCTGCTTCTTGCGCTCATCCCCATATTCTCAGAATGTTTGTCCCATGCGCTCACACTTCGCAAAATCACCGCTTCCAGAAGCCACTCAGGGTGCCTTCATTGAAGGGGCTGGGGCGGTCCTTGGTATTTTCCCACTTCCCCCAGCTTTGTTGGCCAGCTTCCCCATTCCGGGGGTTTTCAAGGCAGCCGGCCGAGCAGCTGTCTCAAGAGGAGTGGTCTAGACCCCACCGGGGGCAGATTCAGGACCCATATTTGGTGTCAGCAGGTGGGATTTTTCTCCTTAATCCCCATATTTTCATTTTCCTCTCTTCATCACTTATATCCCCAGAACTAGAGAAAGCTGAGAATGAGACTCTGGCCATGCGGAAGCAATCCGAGGGCCTGACCAAGGAGTATGATCGCCTGTTGGGGGAGCACAGGAGACTGCAGGTCAGCATGCCTTGGCCTACTCTGTTGACACGAGGCCCCTTTTACCCTGCCAGCTTGTCCCTGTGCACTGGGGAGGCTGCTGCCCTCCTGCTGTAGGCTCTTCAGGAGGCATTGGCAGTGGGGGGCTGCTCCCTTTCTCACTCCCCCTTTCTCCGTTGCCGCTAAGGTGGTCTCGGCAGTGGGGCTGGCCTCGTGCCCAAGATCAGTGCTCTTGAGAGGGGCTCTTTCCTTCATGTGACCCCCCCTCTTCAGTGTGTGGTGTGGGGCCCCTGACTCCAGTCCAAGTTTACTGAAGGGGCCTCATCAAGAAGCAGACAGAGGCATACAGGGGATGCTCTAGGACTAGCTTCCGGCCTTCCCTCTGTAGGGGCTGCAAGGTGATGTGGGGGCAGAAAGCTGGAGGCATTGCATCTCCCCTCGCCCCAGCAGGTGCTAGACATTGCCATTACCTGTGCCCCCAGGCCTGGTCTGAGTCCTCAGACTGGCTGCATCTGGAAGCACAGATGGGGATCACGTGGGGATCAGGCATGAGGGCCAGGTAAACACTCCTGAGTTCTGATAGCTTGTCTCGGCACTTGGCGGCCCAAGTTTGGGTACCACAGTGGTCGAAGGGGAGGGCCTAGCCCCCAGAGAGGGCCAACAGCCTCAGCGTAGGGCAGAGTCACTGGCAGGAACTATAAAAGGTGTGCAGAGTTGGGAAGAGCCTGGACTAGGACTCAGAAAGGACTGGAAAGCTGAGGCTGCCGTGGGCATGGGGGCAGGGGTAGGGTGGGGTCCCAGACGGGGTGTTGGTTTGGGGTCAGCTGGCATTAGGGTCAGGGTCTTCACTAGAGTGAGGCTACTCCCACCCTTGTAGGCCTTTGAGTACTGCCGAGGGGTTCCTTTCTTCACCTGGATACCTGTCGTTTGGGGAAAATGAATGCCATGCTGGACCTCTGGGGTGGAGGGGCTAGAGGACGAAGGGGTGAAGTGTAATCACCCCAGTACTTTGTGATTTTTGTCCCTTTTTAGGAGGAGATAGAAGGTTCCACGGACAAGAAGGAGGAGTGAGGGCCCCTCCTTCGCACGTGTGGCCGTGGCCTGGCCCAAGCCCCCCGCTTCCTGAGAGCCAGGCTTCCTTCGGCACTTACTGCCCCCTCACACTGCTTATAGTTCTTGTTCTCCCAGCACCGCACAGGGGACCAGATTTCCTCCCGCTCGGGACGAGCTTGCTGCTGGCCTGGCCGACCAGGCGCAAGGCGGGCACCTGGAACCCTTGCAGTGGGGCTCGCTTCCCACTGGGTTGAGCCCTTTTTTTGTTGCTCATTGATGTTTGGGGTTCCAAGGCCCCTTTTCTCTGGTCCTGCAGGAGGGTGGGTGGAGCAGGCAGAGTAGAGTTTCTCTTGGCAATAAAGGTTGTTATGATGTCTCTGTGGTGCATGCGTATAACTGGGGCTACGAGGAGGCCTCTTTCTCCTCTTACCCGGAGCGATAGCTCTGACAGAGACCCCTAGTCTCTGCGCTTCCCGGAACTTTCTTTCACTTCGCTCTAACCCTGGGAGGCTCTGCATCCCAGGCTAGGCCCATGCTTGTATTTGCCCTCTCTGCCTCTCTGTCTCCTGATCCCCAGGCCAGGCTCCACTTTATGGCCACTTGGGGCGTTTCTGTCCTGTTGTCACCCTGGGGGTTGGCCACTGAGCCCAGGGGAGCTTCTTGGACTTGGGAAATGGTGGGTCTTCCTGGTGGCAGATTTGCCTGCCTCCTCTGAGTCCTGTTCATCACATTTAGGACAGATAGAATGTGGCAGAGTGCCACCAGTCACTCCCTGCCCCCCCCCCAGGCTTTGCAGGATGACCTCTGAGTAATGCCAGCTGAGAGAGGAGACTCGCCCTTGGTGGTGACCTACAATTGGCCCAGGGCATAGCTAGGGGGTGGGGAGGGGCTCTGGATTGGTTGGGTACAGCTCTGAGTATATGTCAAACATGCCAGTTCACTTGGAGAGTCTGTTCTTCCTGCCCACTGCCCCTCAGCATCCCCCTAGGCTGGCTTCCACAGGTGGCCTCTGCTAAGCTGGGCCTATTACTTAGGGTCAGCCGGAGTGCTGGGGCAGAGGTGCCCCGGGCTGCTGGCCCTGAGGACTGGGAGGGGAGGCAGGGGAACAGGCTGGAGGGTGTTTTCTTTTAGAATTAAGGAGTTCCATCAAGATGGTGATGATGGCCAGTCTTGTACTTACTTTCCTCCTGCCCCAGGCAGGCCTGGGCCAGTGGCTCCTTTTTCCAGTGTTCATTTCTTTCTTCCTCTCTTGAGGTGGTGCCAGCTGGGGAGGGGCCCCCAGGTGACACCCTCTGGTTGCTATGCCAAGGCTGAAAGCTGGTCCTAGGACAGTGTTCCTTGACGGCCTTGGCCTCACCCTTCTCTAGACTTCTAGAGGCCAGAGTCCAGACAGCATGGCTTTGAGTTTTTCCCTGGCCAGCCCCAGGAAGCCTCTGAGACCCCTTAGTGTCTGGCCCTGGGCCTAGCCGAGAGGAGCAGGCTGCCTAGCTGGCGGTGACAGACAGAGATGGAAAGCGAGGTGTCCACCCAGTCTACACTGGAGGCCCAGCCTCGGTTAGCAGCCACTCTGGCCGATCCTGAGTGTTCCTTCCCTCTAGCACCCTTCTTCTCTGAGTGGGACTGTGTGCCAGTGTTCCTGCCTCGCTGGCCCCCTGGCTGATCCATTTCCTCCCTGTGTCCCCCTTAGATCATCTGGCTCTGTGCCATCCCTGTGTCATAAGCTCCTTCCACAGGGGGCAGCTTCCTGAGTAAATGGTGCCTGCCCATAGCTCTCCTAGCCCTAGCCAAGCAGTCCAATCTCTTGTCAAGTTCTCTTAATTTTTAGTTTTATTTTTAAAAGATTTTATTTATTTTTAGAGAGGGGAAGGGAGGGAGAAAGGGAGAGAAACGTCGATGTGACAGAGAAACAGTCGATTGGTTGCCACTTGTACGCATCCCGCCTGGGGACCGAACCGGCAACTCAGGCATGTGTCCTGACTGGGAATAGAACTGGTGACCTTTTGCTTTATAGGATGACACCCAACCAACCGAGCCACACCCGTCAGGGCTCTAGTTTTCTTTCTGTGATGTTGATGTTTTCTGAGTCTTCGGTGGTGGTGCGGCAGGTGGCTTAGAGGCCATTTGGCAAGAAGGGACAAAGAGCCGAGCCAAGGCATGCCACCGTTGGAGGAGTGGAGAAG
The DNA here is from genome assembly GCA_004026765.1 of Micronycteris hirsuta. NCBI lineage: Eukaryota > Metazoa > Chordata > Mammalia > Chiroptera > Phyllostomidae > Micronycteris > Micronycteris hirsuta. The sequence continues at coordinate 33,177 of PVJI01007655.1, forward strand.
TTAAGGAGTCGGTGTGAGGCTGGGGTGGGGTAGGGCGTGGTGGCAACTCCAGGCTCTGTCCAGCTGGCAGGGAAGAACTGCCGGGGGGCACCGGGCCCAGTATGAGGGGCCTTTTCACCTCACGAGAGCCAGGCTGGGGATTCATGAGCTGCCAGCACTCAGGGTTCTGGAATTGCAGGCGTGGTGAGAGCTGAGGGTTTGTGGAGTGAGAATCATTTAAGAGAAGGGTGGGACGAGGGTTGGGTTGGAAGAGCAGGTTGTCAGGTGTCCTACAGGGCTGGGCCTGCTGGGGAGGGGCCTCCCCATGCGCTAGCACAGGCTCTATAAAGACCTTCCCAAGCTCTGGGGGGAACTGCCCCCCGTCCAGGTTCCTGGTGGCCCGGACAGAGCGTGGCTGATTGCAACATCACGTGCCGGAGCCCGTGCTGGCTGCACAGTTAACGGCTGAAGCCCCTCCGCAGTAAGGGGACCCTGCCTTGCTATAGAAAGAGCAGGGATTAGCCTGGGAGGACCCAGAGAAGAACAGTCACTTTTCTCTGAGGGCCACCCCTTTCCTTCTTCCCAGACTGATATCCAGACATAACCCTTGACCCCCACCCCAGGCCTGCCTTAGCTGAGGACTGGACTGGCCCTGGCCACCCCCTGTGCCCATGCCTCCCGTGATGCTGGATGGAGAGCCCTACTCTCACCGGTGGCTGAAGCCTCCTGTGCTCGAGGCCCTGCCCACATGGACCTGAATGGAGTCCTTGTCTCCAGTTCTTTCCCACCCCTTCTTTTAAGTTGTGGTAAAATATATGTAACCTAAAACTTCCATTTTAATCATTTTTTAAGATGACAGTTCAGTGGCATCAAGGACATCGTTGTGTGTCACTACCATCCATCCCCAGAACTTTCATCTTGCAAAACAGACTGCCTCCACAAAGCACTCACCCGTACCCTCCTCCCCCAGCCCCTGGCACCAGCCGGTCCCGTCTCTGCATCTGACCCCCTAGGGCACTCAAGAGAATGCAGTCATACAGTGTTCATCTCTCTGTCTAGCTTCTTCTACTTAGCATGATGTCCTCGAGTTTCATCCTTGTAGCCTGTGTTACATCTTCCTTTTTAATGCTGAAAAATAATCCGCTGTATGACTAGAGTACATTTTGTTCGTTTACTCCTCTGTCAGTGGGCACTGGGATTGTCCCACTCCTCCTTCCTTAATCCCACTTCAGTCAGGCTTTTGCACACCCCCCAACGCAAACCTCTCTGGGCCGGGTCTCCACGATCTTGTCACCAAACCCAGCCAGCGTTCTTGGGCCCCCTCGCCCTTGACCATCAGTGGCACCTGACAGCTGATCACTCCCTCCTCCTTGACCCCCATGGGTTGGGGGTTCCTCATTCAAGTTCCAGGACCAGCTCGGCACTCTTGGGGTCCTTTCCACCCCACTGGCCGCCCCATTTGTCTCTGCTACCTACTCCCCGTCTTCTCTGCCACCTGTGTGTCCCAGAGCCCCAGGGCTCAGTGCTTGCTTAGGCCACCTCTCCCTGTACACCCACTCTGCTGCCATGGCTGAGCTCGTCCCGGCTCAGGGCTTTCGGGCCATCTTTATGTGCTGAGAATGTCCTAAGTTCTTTCTTCAATTTAGACTCTTTCCAGAACTCCAGACTCCTTGTCCAGGTGTTGTCTAGGGGTCTCCACTGAGATGACACCACCATCCCCTCCAAACCTCCTTGTCTCCCTGGCAACACCACCCTTTGTTGTGCTCAGGCTGTCTTCCGGGGCCTCCCCGACTCCACTCTCAGCCCTGTGGCCCAGCTGTCCCCAGGCCCCGTTTCTGCCTTGCAAACTGGCCTCTAGTCCACATCTCCCCCCTGCACTACTAGCGCCCTGGTCCCAGTGACCTCCACCTTCCCCGGGCTCTGCTGCAACCTCACCTCACCACCTTGCCTGCCCCCCACTGTCTGCATCTTGGAAAGTCACCTGCTTAGTGCGGCATTTGGGCAACCTTTGGAAAATCTGCACCCGTGACTTCCCACCCACCTTCCATGACCTCATACCCACTTGCACTGCTTGGTGTGTTCCTCTTTAGCATACTGTTATCCTTTCTCCCCAGGCACGTCAGTTCCTTGGGGAAAAGGCTTTCTGCCAGCTTCCTTTCCTGCTCTATTCTCAGTTCCTGGAACACTGGCGGGCACGGACTCCCCCAGAATAAATACCTGCTCAAGGAAATAGCTCGAGGTGGGGAGGCCTCCTGTGCCTCCCTCCAGTCCCACCCCCACCCCCACCCCCAGACAAACAGAGGTGGAATAGGAGCCAGCTTTGGAAAATGACATGTTTTTATTGCTATGTTTGCAGTGGCTTTTAGCACAGTAAGAATGTCCCCACTGGCCCCCGGCCCTCACCCAGCCCCTCCCCTCCAGCTGGTGTCAGGGTGTGGGATAAGTCTTTCTAGGTAGGATCCACTTGGCTGTCTCGTCTTGGGATTACATGTGACACAGATGTGGGTTAAGTACAGCTGCTACATGGAAGACCTGACACATGAAAAGAGTGCATCAGCTTTAAGCTGGGAGCCAAGCCTGGATCCCTTCCCTGGCTGGTGCCCACCTCAGAACCCTGCAGTCTGCCCAGCCCAGGGGCAGGGTGTGGATAAGTTTGAGCATGCCAGGTAAGCAGCCCCAGATCCCTGGGACAGAACACCACACGTACTCACCCCCATGACTGTGGGCAGAGGGACAGAATGGGGACATCCGTCAAGGCCCCTACCGTGCACTTTTCCACCTCAGTCTGGGGCCGGGGACTATACATGCACACCCACACAACAGACTCACAAACTCGACGGCTTGAAGCTCCTGTTTTGCCTATGAAAATTAGATCTATAAAGTCACACTCCTTGGCTGGGGCAGAGGAATGAGGAAGGGCTAAAAGGGACTGGGGCGTGGTAAGGAGAGGGACCTCGGGGCTGTTTTCTCTTTAGAAATATACAAGCAGAAATCTCTCTCCTCAAGTTTTTATAAAATGTGCAAAATACAAGCCTCATTTGCCCACAGGCACAGTTTACACCTGGTATTCACCTTTGCTAAGAGATAGAGCTCTATATGCGCCCTACATACTCACGCACACATGCACTCGTACACAAGCTCACACAATTGATATTGGTGGCAATTGGCGCAGGAACCAGAAGGTTCCATTGCTGGCTGGCTCTCTAAGCTTCTAGAGTAGGGATGGGGAGAGGGATCTAGCCCAGTTGAAATACTCACCTTGGTTCTGCTGCCCCTCCCTCCCCTCTCCTGTTCTCCCGTTCCCCAAGCTGCCTCTGGGGTGAGAGGCCACCCAAGGGTGTGCTGGGCAGAGCCCAGAGAGGCAGCGGCCACTAAGGGGAGGGCAGGCGGCAGGGCCTGGGAAGCAGTGTGGGCACCAGCTTGGTTGGTGGAGGGAGGCATCTATTTTTGGTGGGTTGTGGTATTTTTGGCATTTTATTAAAAATGGAAAAAGTTATTTTAGTTATAAGCACTCATGGTGCTTCCTCCCCTCCCCCCAGGCAGACCCCAAAAGTGTCAGGGAAAGGCAAGCCCCCTGGAGGGGTTGGGGCTCTAAAGCAGGGGCTGCTATGGCTACAAGAGGGGGAGCTGGCACTGGGAGCCGGCTGCCCGTCACATGACGCTCTCTACCACCACCACCTTGCTGTTCTCAGCCACTGGGGTCAGGGTGGTCAGGCCCCTGACCTCCAAGTCCTGAGCTCTGTACTCCAAGTGGTGGAGGCCCCAGACAGGCTGCGTCAGGTGCTGCCAGCGCTGCAGGAGAAAGGGACATGGTGAGCCCCTAGGGAGGGACACCTGCTTGTCCTTGGCCTCTTTCCACTACCACCACCTACCACCGACTCGGGGCCCCGGGCCGCTCCTCCCGGGACACTGACCTGGCCCTGCTCCCTGTACCAGGGAGACAAGGCTGGGTGGCTGCGAGAGTGAAAGCTAACAACAGGCTTCTCCCCCTGCCACGACCCGAGGCCCTGGAGGGCCAGCTTTCCTTCCCTCCGGCTGGCCTGGAGGCTTCTGGTACAATGGCCCATCCTGGTGAGCGGAATGGACCGTCTAGAGGTAAGACTTTGGCCCAACAGAAGGGAGGGACGATGTTGGGGAACTGACCTCAGCCATGGTCCCCTTGGCTGCGAGGAGGCGGCCCAGCAAGTGGAGGGGTACACACAGCATGGAGGACAGCGCGAGGCCCCAGCCCATGGCCTCGCCCCACCATGGGTACACGTAGGTGTTGTTGTAGACCAGAGGCTCGGAGTACACAGCATTGAAGACAAAGATACCCTGCGGAGAGAATCCGTGATCAGCCAGTGGCCGGAGGTGCCCCACCCCACCCAGCCCAGCCTTCCTGGCCCTTACCATGCAGACCAGTGGGGTGAAGAAGGACCAGCACCATTTCATCCAGGGGCAAGGCCGGTACCCGATCATGCAGGCCACGTCGTCCATGAAGCGGTCAGCTCCTGGGGCGAGGTGAGGCAGGAGGGCCAGAGCTGCAGACCCAACACCCCTGCTCCGCACCGTAGCCCCACCTGCCCCTTGCCCCAGACGTACCGTATACCCAGGCGACCACCACACACTCCCAGAAGGCCTGCCAGAGCAGGGTTGTGCCGCTGGCCGAGTAGTAGTCAAACAGCTGGAAGACGTACATCCCGCCCTGGGGACAGAGCCAGGTCAGAGCAGGTGCAGGTGGCGGCCAGGGGCCAGAGGCAGCCCTCACCCTGCCCCCACTCACATCCGTCACCATGGAGAGATCGATGACAAAGCAGAGAGCACAGCAGAGGGCCACGGAGATCTCCCTTTGGAAACGGAAGTAGTAGGAGGCCGGGAGGAGGTCCAGCAGGCCTGTGATGAAGCCTTCCACACCTACAAACTGTGGCCAGGTGCTCAGGCCATGCCCCTTGGCCACCCACCAGCCCCTTCGCCCTCTCAGCTCCCTCTGTCTCACCATGCCACCCGCCCCCCGCGCGCCCCAGCAAACCTGGCTGTCAAGGCCCAGCAGCAGCAGCATGAAGAAGAACAGGGCAGCCCAAAGTGGGGCCACGGGCATCAGCGTGACTGCCCGGGGGTAAGCGATGAAGGCCAGGCCGGGCCCTAAGAGGGAAAGGGGCAGGATGTGAACACTTGCAGCCCATGCCCACTTCCTGTCCCCCCACCCTTGCTCCTTGGTGCCAGAACAGTGGACGATGCCAGAGCACCCTACAGCCAAGGGCCCTTCCCCTCATGTCAAGGCACCGTCGAGCAGCTCCAGCCCTGTGTGGGTGTGGCATACCAGGGGCTAGAAGGCTCCTGTAGGCCCTCAGCAGACCTCTGCCCACAGGAGTGGGGTCTCTGCTTCAGACTTCTAGTCACCATTGACCCTGGAAAGGCCTTTCTTTCCCTCTGCAACACTGGAAAACATGAGACTGTACCCTGAAGCCCCTTGGAGTGGATGGCCTGGGGGCTCAAGGCTCCACGTGGCCTGGCCCATGAGGCTTCAGCCCTAAGCTGGCTGGAACAGCTGTGCCTTGCAGTTGCTCATCCAGGCCTGCCTCTGGCCCAGAGCAGTATGACAAATTGAGTTTGAATTTTGTTGTTTCTCAGAATGTCAATTTGCATGTGTGTTCATATACATGGTATGTTAGGACAGCACTTGCTGTTCTGGAGGCCGGGCTGGGGCCCAGGGATCTTTACCTGACTCTGCTACCTTGGAGATATGCACGCCCTGCTCCGTAGCCATGAAGCCCAGGATGGAGAAGACCACGAAGCCAGCAAAGAAGCTGGTCCCGCTGTTGATGAGCGCAAGGATGATGGCGTCCCTGGGGGCACATGGAATCACGGGGGCTGGTTAGGCTGCCTGCTTGCTGTCTACAGGCAGACAGAGCAGGAGGGCAAGGCAGGGGTGCTTACTTGTAGCAGTTGTTGTTGAAGCGATTGTAGCTGCCGAGGGCCGTGAGGGCCCCTAGGCCAATGGCATAAGAGAAGAAAATCTGGGTCCCAGCATCTATCCATACCTGGAGATGGGCCGGGAAAGAGTACATGTGAGGGGCCCTGTTGGGCTGCACCCCGGTCTACCTCCCACCACCTCCACCTCACCTGAGGGGACCCCAGCTTCGACCAGTCAGGCTTGAGATAGTAGATGATGCCATCCAAGGCGCCAGGCAGCAGCACTCCACGCACCAGCAGCACAACAAGGACCACGTAGGGGAACGTAGCAGTGAAGTACACAATCTGGGGGTGTGTGTGGAGGGAGGCACCAGGCTGCTTAGAAGGGCCCTACAGCACCCACCCCCCCTCAGAGGCCCCCATCCTGAGCAGCTCAGGCCACGGTCCCCTGACACTGGATAGTGTGTTCAGAGGGAAGGAATGTGGCTGGCTGGCAGCCCCCCTTGTCCTCCTCAGAGCCATGGCTCCTTCCAAAGGAAGCCAGGTGCTTGGCTGGGGCATTAGCAGCCCCATGGCAAGCACAGGTCAGCTGCATAGGGAGGGGACAGGCAGGGCCCTCCCTGGGCAGAGAGTGGGAGGGCAACCTGGAGGCAGGTCCTATGTGTCCTGTGTCCCTGACTCCAGGTCATCCTCTGCAGAGAGGTGGGGTCCTTGGGAGCTGGGATTAGAAGTGGGCCAGCCAGAGACAGAGGCAACAATGAGACAGACAGCAAAGGCCTCTGCCTTCCATCCAGGCGGGGCTGCCAGCACGGGAAGCGGCTGCTCTTCAGGCCCTGCTGGGGAATCAGCCAGCCCTCCAGGGACCTGGCTGTGCCCCACAGCCCTCGGCACACTGTCTTATTAGGCGTCTGTTCACGCATTTGTCTCCCAAACCTGACAGAGAGCTTCTGGGGAAGGCATGTGTCTAGCCTCGACCCTGGGTCAGACAGTCAGGCAGAAGATAGAGCTATAGCGCAGGTCCACCCAGACAGACTAAACAGACTCAGGAGGTGAATGAGGAATAGGGAGGAACTGGGAGGGAGGGAGAAAGGGAGGGAACGGGGATGCCCAACACAGAGAAGGGGCAGCTGCCGCCTGGGCCTCTCCCCCTCAGGACCGAAGGCTTGCTAGACCTGGATTTGGAGGGTGGGGAGGACTACGAAGCCACGGGGTGGGGAATCAAGTGGCCTGCATTGAAGTATCTGCCCCCTCCACAGGCTCAGGCCCTGGCCCTAACCCAGCCACCTCCTGTTGCAATAGTAGTTCCCATCAGAGACTCCCCCAGGCAATACTGCCCCCCAACCCTGCCCGCCTCCAGCTGTACCTTTCCTGTTGACTTGACCCCCTTCCAGACACAGAAGTAGACCAGCACCCAGCAGGCCAGCAGACACAGGGTCACCTCCCAGTTGAGATCCCCTGGTACCTCCAGCCCCTTAGAGAGCCGCAACACTTTGTTCCTGGGGGAGGGAGAGCCCATGAGGGCTGTGCCAGCAGAGGGTAAAGGAACTGGGAGCTGTCCCAGGGGTGGTCCTCCCGCTCCTGCAGCCCTTGTGCCCAGCTGGTCACTCCCGAGCCCCTGGGCCGGGCAGCCCCACGCCTGAGGCCTGGATATATCACAGTGTGTGTGCCTGGGTCCTGGGAGCCACAGGGCAGAGATGGTGGGGCTGGTGGCTACCCCACTCCCCGAGGCTAGCAGGCACCAGAGCGACAAACGGTGCTGAAGGGGCAAGGCCCATCCATCCTGGCTCCCCCAGGCACTGGGCTGGGGGTCCCTGACGGCAGGCAGGGCCCAGGAATGACTCTTGCTGGGAATCAGCCCCACGGCTGGGCCCCAACCAACCCATGCAAACTTGGGTGGAACCCAGAGAGGAATAGGCTGGGCCTGGCCCAGAGGTGCCTGACTCACTCCCAGAACTCGATGACAGGGGACCGGCGGTCAGCAAGCTGGTCACATGTGAGGTTGGCCAGGCTGGCATTGGCACAGTCTTCATGGTGGAAGATCTCCACGCAGTCAGGAGTGTTCCAGGTATGGCCGCATGTGGCCCAGGGCAGCGTGGTGGTGAAGGATTTCACCAGGTAGTAGAAGCCCCAGGCCAGCACCATGATGTAGTAGGTGTTGCAGTAGAAGACGATCACCATGGAGGCGTAGCCCAGGCCTAGGAGGAGGGCAGTTTCTGTGCAGGCTCTTCTCCAGCCAGCTTTCCACTGCCGCCCTAACATCCTGCTCCCTGTATCTGCTGTCCTCCCCCGCCTCATCATCCATCCCACTAGGTCCTTTTCTGTCGTGCTCTGGCCAGAGCCCCCTGGACTATCCCTTGCACAAGTATCCCAATGCTGGGCTAACTCCCCAGTCGGTCCCTCGTCAAATATCAGCCCTAGCTCATGGGCTCACCTCCTGCATCCTCCCCAGATCCAAGGCAGAGCCCCTCCCACCCTGCCCCATCTGAGCATGGAGTCCTATTGATTACCTAACCTCACACACCTGCCCCTTCTCTTGGGCCCCACTGTCACCACAGCAGCTGAGGGAGGGCCAAGCATCCACCTGGCCCCGCGGTGACCTCCAGTACTCAGTAGCTTAGAGGGCTTTCTGGTGACCTTGGGCAGTGTGGGAGATAGTCACTCTCTCGGTGTGCAGCCTTAGCCAGTTACTTCACCTCTACGCCCCAGCCTCCTCTGGGACAGTAGAAGTAAAACCCACCTCCCAGTCTGTTAGAGATGATGGGGAACACTGTCCACACAGAAGAGTCTCTAAGGTGACCTTTGCCATTATTATTTCTTCCATTCGGACCCTGACCTTTCAGTGGCTCCTACCCAAGCTCCTTGGCTGGCCCTCTGGCCTCGGGAGAGCTGGCCACAGGCAGCTTCTCTCACTGTTGTCTTTTGTATGCAGCCACCCTCCACTCTGCTGAGCCAAGTGGGCTTGGCAGCGTCTGTTCCCAGCCTTGCTGGGCCTGAACGCCCTGGGGGAGAGGCTGGATCCCCCATGCTAGCCTCAGCCTGCCCAAGGTCACTGGATGATCTGCATGGTCTCCACCTTCCCCCTCATAACTTGGGGGCCATCGATGGGCCCCAGGCCTGGTGCTCGGACACAGTGAGATTTCTCAGGTGGGTGCCAGTCTTGCCCCAGCAGTGGTAAAGGGAAAGGGTCCCTGAGAGAGAGGGCAGAGAGGGGCCCGCCTGGGGCTGCTCACCTTTGAACAGAGGGCAGATGTTCCAGACATTGATGCTGCCGGCCTTCATGAACTGGCCCAGTGAGATCTCCAAGAAGAAAATGGGGATTCCTCCGATCAGGGCGATCAGGATGTAGGGAATAAGAAACACACCTGAGGGAGGACACACATGCCAGGGATTTAACCCAAATTCCACAACCAGGCTGGGTAAGCTTGTAGCCAGCACAGCTTTCAAGAGGCCCTGGGAGGCCAGGGTGAAGCCCCAGCTCTGAACTCCACCCTAGCCCATCATAACTTCCCACTGGGTGAATCAGTGCAGGAGGTGGTCACTGACTCAGAGGTCCCAACTGAATGGCGTCGGGGGGGGGTTGGAGTGTTGGGGGGACTGTGGCCCAGCTCCCTGAGCTAGGGAGGAGGTGCCCTATGCCCATAGGCTTCTGCCTCCAGTCGCCTAGGGTGACCTAATAGGAATGGAAGACACACAAGCTCGCACATACAAGCCATCCCTCGTGTCACAGTCCGTGCTTGCCAGGCAGGACAGGAAGGAAAGGCGGCGAGGGCATGTGTGTGCATGTGCGTGCGTGTGCCATGGCTGGCGCTCAGGCCTGAGGGCCTGCCCGGCTTGGGTGGAGGCAAGGAGACCTGCCTTCCCTGTGCCCACACACTGGCCTACGAGTGGGAAGGTCCAGGGAAGAGGGTGGGTGGGTGGCAGTCTTCTGACAGTAGGTGCATGTGTGGGTGTCTAAAAATGTCAGTGAGCAAGGACAGAGAGAGACATCATGGTGGAGGCCACCTGGCTCTGGAGGCAGTAGGCAGGGCAGGGTCAGAGACCACAGGCCAGGGGTGGGGGTGGGGGGAGCTGGGCCCCAGCAGCTCCTGTGCACTCCCCCTCCTCCACTGGCCCGCTACCCTTACCCCTGGCCCAGCCCTCTCCGCTACTGAGAAGATGGGCTTCACTGCAGCTTGCCTGGCTCTTGGTCCCAGCATCCTTGTTGTGTGTGACCTTGGGCAAAGGCCTTCACTCCGGGCCTCAGTTTCCCACCCATCACCCAGTCACTGTGGCTTCCCACTAACCCCGGTGCTGCTTTGCAGTTGGACGCAGGACATGCGCCCATCACTGTTACTAAGCTGGGCCGGGGCGGCAAGCGGGCATGGGGTGTGCTTGCAGTGTGTCCAGCGGCGGCGCCAGGCAGCCCAGGCCGCAGGCTTCCCAAGCCTGGCTCAGGCACCCAGTGTTCCAGGCCCAGGCTAGAGGGGAGGGTGAGGAGGGGAGGGCAGGGGGGAGACGGGAAGAGAAGAGAGGGGAAGGAAAGAGAGGGGAAGGGAGGGGAGTGGGAGGGACAGAGTGGCCCATTGTGTGTATGTGTGTTCGTGTGTGCACACGTGGGGGGCCCACACAATGTGCCACTTGTGTGCCTGACCAGCTGAGGCAGCCAGGGCTCCTCACCTCTGGGAGCCCCCCCTCAGGGGGCAGGCCTCGCCTTCCCACCTCAGTGGCCAATCCCGGAGCGCAGGGAGTATGAGGGGGCAGCCCCGCGGCTTGGGCCGGAGGCTCGCTGGCCCCCTCCCCCCACACACTGCCAGGCACATGACTGGCCTGGGGTGGACGCTGCCAGGCTGGGCCACCGAGTGGCGAGGGGCGGCCCCTGGCCCCCGACTGTCCTGGAGGCCCTCCCCACCCCCTGGACTTCGCCCGTGTGCCCCGATGGGGCGGGCAGCGGGTGGGGGAAGGTCCATGGTGCGAAGGAGCGGGGGCGCTCACCTCCGCCGTTCTTGTAGCACAGGTAGGGGAAGCGCCACACGTTGCCCAAGCCCACGGCGAAGCCCACGCATGACATGATGAAGTCCATCTGGCGCGTCCAGGTCTCGCGCGGAGGTACGGCTAGGCGGCCGCCAGGCGCCCCCAGGCCCGCGGGGCCATCGCCCTTGGCCGGGGCTCCGTCGGGCACGGGCTCAATCAGCGGACCCTTCTTGTCGTCTCCAGACACGCTGTAGATGCCGTTCTCGGCGCTCTTCTTCGCCATGGTCCCAGAGGGCGGCGCAGCCGGGCCAGGGGACGGGCGGCTAGGGGCGCCGGCTGCTTGGGGACCCCGAAGGCGCGGGCCGGCCGGGGGCGGCCGGGCCGGAGTCGGGGCGGCGGGCGGGCGGGCGGCGGGCGGGGTGCGGGGCGGACAGGCGGCGCGGTCAGAAGCAGTCCACGAAGCACTTGAAAGTGAGCCTGAAGAATCTCATGTGTGTCGGGGGCCCGGGGGCGCGCGGGCGGCGGCGGGGCCCGGCCGGGCGGCGGCGGCGGCGGCTCCCAAGGCTCCTGCCCGCGATTCGGGCGGCGGCTGCGGCTCCCGAGGCTCCTGCCCGCGATACGGGCGGCGGCGGCGGCGGCGGCTCGCCCGGCCCGACGCTTAACCTAGCGGGGCGCGGGCGGCATCGGGAGCCCACTGTCTGCAAGCGGCGGCCGGAGCATGGGCTTGCGGCCCGCGCCCCCCGCCCCGGGCCGGGCCGGCACGACTGCCTAGCTCGCCTGCGGCTCCGGCTCAGGCGCCTCCGGCTCAGGCGTCAGCGGCGGCCCGGGCGCGCTCACCCCTTTCTCCCGGCGGCGGCGGCTCCAGCCGCTCTCCGGGCCGCGGCGAGCTCACCGACTTGCCACCGCGTTCGGACCGTCCCTCTTCTCCTCGGCTTGACCGGCTGCCGCTTAAGAACCGACTCCGGGTGACGTCACTGTCGCCCCACCCCCCACGACCGAGCTCCTCTCCCTCCCCCTCCTCCGTCCCTCCCTCCCGCCCTCCCAGTCACTCCGCCCACCTCCTCTTGCCCTCCTCCCAAGGAGGAGACGCCGCTCCAGCGGGAAGCAGGATGGCTGCTACCTAGGGCACTCATCAGCACCTCCTCCCCAGAGGCTGAGCCGCCCCTGACCCCAGGTTCACCTGGGCCTACCCCAGCCCGGATTGCCAATCCTAACCTACCCTTCCCGGTTGTAGGAGAGCCGCTTCCCTGGCAGCCTTCCAGCCATCCTTAGCCCTTTTTCTTCTTCTCCCGCTCCTTCCAGCCTGTCCCATCTCTGGCCCCTCTCTGACTCCCATCTGGGTCTGGGGCAGTGTTGGGCACTAGAACGGGTGCAGGGTGCCTGGTCTCCTGAAGGGCTGGGCCCAGCTGCCCACAAGGGAAAGGCTGGGGGGTGGGCATGTCAACCTCTAGGTGTAATGTGAGGTTTTGCCTCAGGCACCGCCCTGCCTTCTCCCGGAATTCAGCCCTTCCCAAGGGGTGCAGCCCTAGAAGCTGGAGGTCAGGGTCCCCTTGTTTGGGGTGACAGGTCTCTGCGAGTATTTTAAGAGGGCAGAGTGGAGCCTGCCCGGCCGAGGTACTAGGCTACATTTTGTCACCAAGATAGAGGGTGGTAAGGGACCTCTGCTGCTCCCCATCCCTGTCAGAGCTGCTGGAGCCTCAGCTAGGAATCCACTAAGGCTGTCCCCTGAGGCCCGGGGGGTACAAAGACCCTTACTGAAAGGCCTCAGCTGGGAGGTCCCAGCTCCCTACTCTTGGCACTCCTTTCCCCAGGGACCTCCAGGCCTCCTCAGCAAGAACAAGGTTGTTCAGCTGCCTCTCCACTGGCAGCTGAGCAGCCTTTTTGGAATTTTCCAGGCCCAAGAGCAGCCATGGGGTGAGGAAGGAAGGGATCATTGTCAGGGCCGGGTGTGTGAAGTGTGGCCCCTCCCCAAGTCCCAGGTTCCCTGATCGCCACGTTGCAGTCCCCAGATGGCTCATCCGGTTAAGCTAAACCCCCAGCCGTCCGCTGGCTTTAAGAAGAAAAGCAGTTCCGGCTGGAGCCAGATTAAGCCTGCTAGGTGAGGGAGGGGCAACATCCCCACCCAGGCTGGCTGGAGGGGGAGTGGGATTGAGGGGGGCTTGGATACCCTTGAGCTGGCAGGGTCACACTGCTTGATCAGAAGACCCTAACATGAATCTTCTTCAGCCTAGGACTGAAGCTGGTCTGGAGACAAAGAGGCGGTAAAGAAGTACATTACCCATAGATGGCCTGGAGAAACTGGCCCCCTGGGGGAGGGCTGCTTTGATAGAGACGCCCCGGGGGCAGAGGCCAGACAGCACAGGGGGAAGTGAGAAGGAAGTGCAGGTGACTCTAAAATTGAAGATCATGCTTGTCCAAAAAGCGTAGTGGGGAGAGAGAGCAGTGGCTGGGGGAGGACATGGGCCAACTGATGGCGCTTTGGGGAAGTGGCCACAGCTTCCAGGAGTTCTCCAGGTTAAAAAAAAAAAGCAAGATGGAGGGAGCCTGAGAAGGGCTGAGGAAGCCTAGAATGGGGGCCTCCTCCATTCTACTTGGGAGCGAGCGGAGGCAGGTTGCAAGGCTAGTGGAAGGAACAGGAGGGAGCCGCCACCTGTGGCTGCCCTGGCCTCTGTGGGGTCAGAGGCTGAGAGGGAGGGAGGTGGCTTGGCTGCAGTGGCTGCTGACATGTCTTGTGTGATCTCTGGGACTCCTGTGGACGAGGCTCCCACTGCTCCAGGGGCTGTTGCCTTCAAAGGGTGTCTCCAGATTCTGGAGCAGGGGTTTCCTCATCTGAGGGTGGGGCGCCACAGGCCGCCAGAACTTCCTCCCTCCCTCCCGATCCCCTTGTCTTCCTCAAGTAGGCAATGACACCACGCCCTTGGCTTTCTCGGACCCCACAGTGGCTTCCTTGAGGCCCATGCACTGCATGCTTTTCCTAGCAGCACAGATCTGACCAGTGCCTCCTCGTCTGCTCTTTTTAGGACTTTTCTCCACACTGGAAATCAAGTTTAATTCCTCTTCAAGGCTACAAGATGGGGCACCAGCTGGCCCACGGGCTCCCCAGCACTGAAGAGCAGTCACGTCCCAAGCTGCCTTCCCTGCCCTTTGCTCTTGGCCTTTGCAAGAGCCCACTGCCTGGGGCGCTTCTTCTTTGTTGACCTCCCTCTGATCCTGTAAGACTCAGCTCAGCCGCCACCTGTTCCAGGAGGCTAAAGAGGAAGGCGAGGGGGATCCTCTGACCCAAGCCTGCACTGGTGCCCAGCCAGGGCAGATGGGCTTGTGTGGTGCTCAGAGTTCAAGAACCCATCCTCTTGGGCCGCATGAGTAGGCCAGAGTTTCCCGAAGTGGGAGCTGGAGGCCATAATACTGGCTTCTGGTGTGCTGACCCACACTGCGTTCCGCACAAGGGACCAAAGCTACAGTGTTCCTGGGGTAGTTCCGGTGGGGTGCTGGGCAATCGAGCAAAACAAAGGCAGAGGGATTTTCAGCCCTTCAGTTCTCAGGTGTTCTCAGGGCTTTGGGAAGGTGTATCTTGCCACCCCCCCCCACCCCAGCACCAGCTGCTGGGGAGGAGTGGGGTGGATGTCCCAGGACCCCAGCTAAGGGCTGGGAGGCTGTCCCTGCCAGCCCCCAGTAAGCCTGTACCTGTCCTGCCAGGCCTTTGTGTTCATGGCCCTGTGAGGCTGGTTTTGGAGCACGTGCAGGAGCGGGTGAGATACTTGTAGATACTTGCCCAACTCCAAAGGGAGAGCATAACCCACTGTTCTTAAGTGTGGGACATGCACTGAGTGAGAAGCTTCTCACTCCTGGGTGAGAAGCAAAGCGTTCTCCAGGCAGCAGCCATGGTGGTCCGCCTTTCAGAGGCCAGTGGGGGGTGCGGTGGGGGTGGAGTAGGAGCCCAGGAGGAGGGTGAGGGGAGGAGGGGAGCACTGGAAAGAGGGCTCCCATTGTCCAGGTAGGTCTGGAAATTGGACCCAGTGCCCGAAGCAACTGGGGCTACAAGCCCCACTGGGTGGACCCTGGAGGAGACTGGGTGGGAGGGCGCCGTGTCCCGGGGCAATGGGTTAATCCATTGCTCCAGGACAACTAGAGGGCGGGCTGGTGGGGTGAGGGAGGCACTCCTCTGCTCAGGATGCCAGTGCAAGAAGCTGTGCAATTAGAATGGGCTGCGAACAAAGGGAAGGCTGGAGTACACCTTGAAGGACTTTGTGCTTTCAATAGCTGGGGAGGGAAGGATGGCGCCAGGCCACTCATCTAGCTGGGGTCTCCAGGGCAACCTGACCGCCAGCCCTGCACAACACTCGTTCACCAGCTGTGCTTATCCACACAGACCCCTGAAAGGATTTGTAAATTCGTTTTTATGTTTTAAACACAGTTTTAATTTCTGAACAGTTTTATTATTTTTTCCTTTTTTAAATTACATTTTATTGATTTTACTATTACAGCTGTGCTGATTTTTCCCCCTTTGGCCCCCTCCACCCAGCACCTTCTACCCCCTCAGGCAATCCCCTCACCATTGTTCTTGTCCGTGAGTCTTGTGTATGGGTTTTTTGGCTACTCCCTTTCCTATACTGTACTTTGTCCCCAGGGCTATTCTGTAACTACCTATTTGTACTTCTTAATCCCCTCACCTCTTCACCCATTCCCTCACCACCGCCCCCCATCTGGCCACCATCAAAACGCTATATGTATCCATGCTTCTGTCTCTGTTCTTCTTGTTTGCTTAGTTTATTTTTTAGATTCAATTATTGGTAGATATGTATTTTTTGCCATTTTATTGTTCATAGTTTTGATCTTTTTTTTCTTAAATAAGTCCCTTTAACATTTCATATGATAATGGTTTGGGTCCTGGCTCAGGTGGCTCAGTGGAATGAGTCCTGGCCTGTGAACCGAAAGGTGGCAAGTTGGATTCCCAGTGGGGGCACATGCCTGGGTTGTGGGCCAGGTCCCCAGTTGGGAGTGTGTGAGAGGCAACTGATCGATGTATCTCCCACATTGATGTTTCTATCCCTGTCTTTCTCCTTCTCTTCCCCTCTCTCTAAAAATAGATAAATAAAATTTAAAAAATATAATGGTTTGGTGATGATGAGCTCCTTTAGTTTCTCCTTGTCTGGGAAGCACTTTATCTGCCCTTCGATTCTAAATGATAGCTTTGCTGGGTAGAGCAATCTTGGATGTAGGTCCCTGCTTTTCATGACTTCGAATATTTCCTGCCAATCACTTCTTGCCTGCAAAGTTTCTTTGGAGAAATGGGCTGACAGTCTTATGGGAACTCCCCTGTAGGTAACTAACTTCTTTTCTCTTACTGCTTTTAAGACTCTCTTTGTCTTAACTTTTGGCATTTTAATTATGATGAGTCTTGGAGTGGGCCTCTTTGCATCCATCTTGTTTGGGACTCTGTGCTTCCTGGACTTGGATGTCTATTTCTTTCACCAAACTAGGGAATTTTTCTTTCACTATTTTTTTTAAAGA
>PVJI01007655.1:49608-76769 GCA_004026765.1 Micronycteris hirsuta
TTATTTTTATTTATTTTTTAGAGAGAGGGGAAGGGAGGGAGACATACAGAGAGAGAAACATCAATGTGTGGTTGCCTCTCACATGGCCCTCACGGGGACCTGGCCTGCAACCCAGGCATGTGCCCTGACTGGGAATCGAACCGGGACCGCTTGGTTCCCAGCCCGCGCTCAATCCACTGAGCTACACCAGCCAGGGCTATTTTTTTTAAAGATTTTATTTATTCATTTTTAGACAGAAGGGAACGGAGGGAGAAAGAGATGGGAAGAAACATCAATGTGTGCTTGCATCTCACGTGGCCCCCCTGGGGACCTGGCCTGCAACCCAGGCATGTGCCCCGACTGGGAATCGAACTGGCGACCCCCTGGTTCGCAGCCTGCGCTCAATTCACTGAGCCACAGCAGCCAGGGCCTTCCACTATTTTTTTCAAATAGATTTCCAATTTCTTGCTCTTTCTCTTTTCCTTCTGGCACCCCTGCGATGCACATGTTGGAATGCTTGAAGTTGTCCCAGAGGCTGTTTACACTGTCCTCATTTTTTAGCTTCTTTTTTCTTGTTGTTGTTCTGATTGCTTGTTTTTTGCTTCCTTATGTTCCAAATTATTGATTTGATTCTCAGCTTCATACAGTCTACTGTTGTTTCCCTGTAAATTGTTCTTTATTTCAATTAGTGTGTCCTTCCTTTCTGAGTGGATCTTTTTAATGCAGTTGAGGTCCTCACGAAGTTTCTTGGGCATCCTTATAACCAGTGTTTTGAACTCTGCATCTGATAGATTGCTTATCTCCATTTTGTTTAGCTATTTTTCTGGAGTTTTGATCTGTCCTTTCATTTGGACCATGTTTCCTTGTCTCCTAATTTTTGGCAGCCTCCCTGTGTTTGTCTCTATATATTGGGTAGAGCTGCTTTGACTCTGTGTCTTGGTAGTGTGGCCTAATGTAGTAGGTGCCCTTGTAGGCTCCAGTGGCACAGCTTCCCCTTCACCCAAGGTGGGTACTTGAGGTACACCCTCCGTTTGGCCTGACTACCCTTCTCTTGTAGTTGAGCCTTAATTGCTGTTGGCAGATCAATGGGAGGGATTTACCCAGGCCAGTGAGCTGGAAGGATTGGCTGTGACCACTGACCACCAATCTCTGCCCTCTGTGGAGGATCAGCTGTGCAGGGGCAGGGTGCTGGTGCTCTGACGTGGTCTGTAGCTGTCCACTGGGTGCCCTGGCCCTGGGGTTTCCCAGGTGGTGCAGGCCAAGGTCAGTCCCCACCTGTGTTTTGCCTGGGGCCACCATGCCTAAGCTATAAAGCAATCTGAGATGGCCGCTACTTGTGCTGGGCTTGGAGATTCCCAGGTGAAGCCAAGCTGTGAATCTAGGCTGGCTGCTGCTAGTGCTGGGCCTGGGGCCACTTAACAAGAGTTATGGGCTCTGGGGGCTCACTGAGGCTGGTTGTTGCTTGTTTGAGAGGATTTTGGGAGTTGTGAAGCATGAGCCAAGACCAGCTATTCATATGGAAAAGCCACTGTTAACAGTTTGGGTGGGGCTGTCAGTTGGGTGGGAAAATCCTCAGAGGATTTCAGGGCCGGGAAAACAGTGTTATTTAGCTAGGTTGATGGAGGCTCAGATATGGCACCCCCCTTCCTGCTCTGTGGCTCTGTGAGGGAAGGGTTCAGAAAAGGGACAATGGCCTCTGCCTGCCTTTCTGTCTGGGAGAAAGCTGTCCCCTAGCTCTCTCCTTGATGCCAGACACTTCAGTTCCTCCCTTCATACCACTGCTACCTTTCAGTTTGCTTATCTTTCAAGCTGCTACTCTGATGCCAGAGCTCAGAGGGAGTGAGTCTGAATAAGTCTGTGTGGGTTTTTTTTTTTTAAGAGGAACTGCTTGGGACTCCAGAAGTTTCTTCTCCTCACTCAGTCCCCACTTGTTTTTGCAACCAGAAGTTATGGGGACTTATCTTCCTGGCACTGGAACCCTGGACTGAGGGGCCTGGTATGGGGCTGGGACTCCTCGTTCCCAAGATAATCCTCCCAAATTTTTATCCATCATGAGTTTTTATCCACCCCTCGTGAATGTGAGACTAGCCCATTCCATGTGTCTGCCCCTCCTACCAGTCTGGATGGATGTGGTTTCTTTAATTCTGTAGTTGTCAGAGTTCCATTCAGCTCGATTTTTGATGGTTCTGAATGATGGTTGTTCAATAGTCTAGTTGTAATTTTGATGTGGTTGTGCAAGAATACAAACTGTTTACCTATGCTGCCATCTTCACTTTTGTACATTTGTAATACACTAGATTCTTAGATCATAGTCCACCGTTCTTCTTGGGATCCCCCAGCTTCCTGAAGTATTATTTTTAATTTTGCATATGTTAAGATTCACTGTTTATGCTGTACAGTTCTCTGGGTTTTGACATATGCAGAGAGTCACGTATCCACCATTACAACATCATACAGAGTAGTTTCACTGCCCTAATCACCCCTGGACTTCCCTTGGTCAAACACTACTTCCCTCCTCAAAACCCTGGCAACCACTGATCTGTTACTGCATAACATCAATGTAACCTGGCAGCCAAGGAGAGTGGATAGGAATGCGCATGTGTGAACAGTGATGATTTCACTCTTCAGCAGGAGCAGTAGACACCATTGAGTGAGCATGTGTACTGTGTGGTGTTGCGATGAAAATGACTGAGTTGGGCAACGAATCTGCATCAGATTTTGCATCAAGCTTGAAAATTCCTCCATGGAAACTATTTGGATGATTCAGAAGGCTGCAGCTATGGGCAACTGGTGATTTGCAGATTCATTAAGACAATGTGCCTGCTCATACATCACATCTCACGCACAGTTTTTTGGTGAAACATCAAATCACCCAGGTGACTCAGCCCCCCTACAGCCCTGATTTGTTGCCCTGTGACTTCTGGCTTTTCTAAAACTAAAATTATCTTTGAAAGGGAAGAGATTTCAGACCATCAATGAGATTCAGAAAAACACGATGGGACAGCTGATGGCAATTGGAAGAACTGTGTGGGGACCCCAGCTGCCTACTTTGAAAGGGACTGAAGCATCATTGTCCTATGTACAATGTTTCTTGTATCTTGTATCTTCTTCAATAAATGTCTCTCTTTTTCATATTACATGCCTGGATACCTGCTGGACAGACCTCATACAGTATGTAGCCTTTTTCAGACTGGCTTCTTTCATTTAGCAATATATATTTAATATTAATTCATGTCTTTTCATGGCTTCAAAGCTCTTTTCTCTTTATAATTGAATAATATATTATTGTCTGGATGTACCACAGCTTATTTACCCATTACCCTACAGAAGGACAGACATCTCAGTTACTACACTTTTTGCTGATTATGAATAAAGCTGTGGTAACCACCCAGGTGCAGGTTTTTGTGTGAACATAAGTTTTCAACTCCTTTGGGTAAATACCAAGGAGCACAATAGTTAAATCAGGTATGTTTAGTTTTGCAAGAAACCACCAAACTGTCTTCCAAAGTGATTGTATTCCCATTATTTTGCATTCCCACTAGCAATAAATGAGGGTTCCACCCTGGCCTGGATGCTTGGTTGGTTGGAGCATCATCCCACACACCAAAATGATTGTGGCTTTGATCCTGGGTCGTGGCATGTATAGGAGGCAACTGATCGATGTTTCTCATGTCTCTCTCTCTCTCAAATCAATGAACACATCCTCAGGTGATGATTAAAAATAAAATAAAACAAAATAAAAGAAATAGCCCTAGCTGGCGTAGCTCCATGGATTGAGCGTGGGCTGCAAACCAAAGGGTCACCGGTTCAATTCCCAGTCAGGGCACATGCCTGGGTTTCAGGCCAGGTCCCCAGTGGGGGCCACGTGAGAGGCAACCACACAGTGATGTTTCTCTCTCTCTCTTTCTCCCTCCCTTCCCCTCTCTAAAAATAAAATAAATAAAATATATAAAAAAAGAGGCCCAGCTGGTGTAGCTCAGTGGATTGAGCACAGGCTGGGAACCAAAAGGTCCCGGTTCGATTCCCAGTCGGGGCACATGCCTGGGTTGCAGGCCAGGTCCCCAGTGGGGGCCATGTGAGAGGCAACCATATATTGCTCTTTCTCCCTCCCTTCTCCTCTCTCTAAAAATAAATAAATACAATCTTAAAAAAAAAAAAAAAAGAAATAAGGGTTCCTGTTGCTCCACATCCTTGCCAGCATTTGGTGTTATCAGTGTTGGGATTTTGGCCATTCTCATAGGTGTGTAGTAGTATCTTGTTTTTTTTTTTTTAAAGATTTTTATTTATTTATTTTTAGAGAAAAGGGAGGGAGGGAGAAAGAGAGGGAGAGAAACATCAATGTGTGAGAGGTACATCAATCAGTTGCCTTTCACATACTGCCAACTAGGGACCCGACCTGCAACTCAGGCTTGTGCCCTGACTGAGAATCAAACCAGTGACCTTTCAGTTCACAGGCTGGTGCTCAGTCCCCTGAGCCACACCAGCCAGGGCTGTAGTGGTTTCTTGTTTTAATTTGCTATTCCCTAATGACAAATGATGTGGAGCATCTTTTCATATTCTTATTTGCCCTTGTATTTTTTTTTTTTTTTGGTGACACGTCTGTTCAGATCTTGTGCCCATTTTTTATGGTTATTTTATCCTCATTTGAGAGAGAGAGGGGAAAGGAGAGAGAGAAACATCGATGCACGAGAAACACCAATCAACTGCCTCCTTCATGCACCCCAATGGGGATTAAACCCCCAACTTGGGCATGCGCCCTGACCTGTAATCAAACCTTGACCCTTTGGTTAGAGGACAATGCTCCAGCAAGTTGAGTCACACTAGCCAGGACTGCCCATTTTTAATTGAGTTGTTCATTTTCTTATTGATGGGTTTTAAGGGTTCCATGTATATTTTGAATACCAGTCCTTTATCAGATATGTGTTTTTAAAGATTTTATTTATTTATTTTTAGAGAGAGGAGAAGGGAGGGTGAAAGAGAGGAAGAGAAACATCAATGTATGGTTGCCTCTCACATGGCCCTCACGGGGACCTGGCCCGCAACCCAGGCATGTGCCCTGACTGGGAATCGAACCGGGATCGTCTGGTTCCCAGCCCGCGCTCAATCCACTGAGCTACACCAGCCAGGGCAGATATGTGTTTTGCAAAGATGTTCCCCTAGCTTGTGGCTTGTCTTCTCTTCCTCTTACCAGTGTTGTTCACAGAGCAGACATTGAAACTTTGATACAGTCCAATTTATCATTCTTTCCTTCATGAACCATGCTTTTCACATTGTATTTAAAAAACTCATCCCCAAGCCAAGGTAAGACAGAATTTCTCCTGTGTTTTCTTCTAGAGGTTTGACATTTTCCATTTAGGTCTATGAGGCACTTTGAGTTAATTTTCTGTAAGAGGTCCCTGAAAGGATTTTCAAAAGTTCTTTATCTACCACCACTCAACACACATGCATTTTGAAGTTCACATCTACAATATTTCAACAGATATTTAAATAACTGTGAAGGGTATAATTCCTGGTGTATTGTAAATACTGACTTGAAATAAAAGTGTGATATCACTTTTATACAAAGAAAATTTTATTTATTTATTTTTGGAGAATGGGGAAGGGAGGGAGAAAGACAGGGTGAGACACATTGATCTGAGAGAGAAACATCCATCAGTTGCCTCTCATGTGCCTGACTGACCGAATCCACAGCCCAGGCACGTGCCCCGACTGGGAATAGAACCATCGACCTTTCGCTTTGCGGGCCGATGCCCAACCAGCTGAGCCACACCAGTCAGGGAATGATATCACTTTTTACACAGGGCCAATGACATCAAAATCACCTGGTGAACTGATACCTGTGTCCATCTCAAATTCTGCACGCTGGCTCTTCTTTCCCAGGCTCCCGTTGGAAGTGGGCCCTTTCATTCCTGCCTCCGCTTTTCATTTGCTGCCCCTCAGAGAGGTTTCCATGTGCCATCTTTCTCCACATTGGCAGTTTTTTGTTATTCCTCCGTTGTACTTCTCCAAAACACAAATGTGCATAAGTTACATTTCTTGTTATAACCTGTGAGCGTGGGACTCTGATCATGTTTCGTCTGGCATAATCACCAAATAAACAAGTAAGATTGGCTCTAGTCTGTGTCAAATAGGACTTCCTGCCAGCATGAGATGGGGCTCACCGTCAGTCCCATTCCTCTCTTCCGTTTTAGGCGTAAGTGCGAGGAAAGCCTGTGCACAGAGATGAGCAGCTGGGAGCGAGGCCCATGCCGCTGAGGGCCAGGGCCCCTGGAGCCCACTTGAGTGAACTAAGAGGGGGAACTGGGAAAAGGACTGGGGGTGCTTCTCAAACTTACTGATTTTTAGACAGAGTACATGTGGGGGGTGAGATCTGGAAAGACAATTTTTAAAAACCTCTGCCTGCTCTGTGGACCCTCTTAAAGACTTTGTGTCATGTCAGGGGCCTACAGACCCCTGTGAAAATGGATTCAGCAAGTCGCTCCCGGACCCTGTGACTCCATGGAACTCCTGCAGCTCTGGCCTGTGTGGACACGCTCTTGTCCACAACCAGGAAGCCCACCCCTCCATCCCTGGTGGGGCCTGGACCCCTGGGAGGGGGCACCCGAATTGATGGGATTGAGTAGGTGAAATCCACTAATCATTGAAGGGTCGAATGTGGTCACCCAGCACTTATTTTCTGAGCACATCCCCCTCGGCTGGATCAGCAGAGACACTTTTGGGGAGTGCATGTTCTGGTGAGGAAGACACAGAAAGTGATTTTTCAGCGATGGATGTTCTGAAGACAGGGCCAGGGGAGGGAGCAGGGGAGGTGTGTTTGAAGAGGTGACATTTGAATTGAGACCTGACGGAGTGAGGGAGCAAATCAAGCATATATCTGAGTGAACAGCATTCCAGGCAGAGAGGCAGCAAGTGCAAAGGCCCTGGAGCAGGTGCATGCTTGTATGTTTCAGAGCCATGTATGGTACACGCCCCATGCACGGTGTGTTTGAAAGCCAGTTAGGAAGCCATTGTGGCTGGAATTGGCTCGAGCTGCTTCAGCAAGGGGGGAAGTAGGTAGAGAGAGGCCAGAGTAGTGAACGGAAAGGGGGGCCAACCATACAGAGTCCTTAAGCCACTGTGAAGTCCTACGCTTTGACTTGGAGTAACATGGAAAGCCATGGGGGGCCTGGTTTAAAGCCCAGGGATGATGTGATCTCAACAAAGGGAATGTTCAGGCTGCTGGGTAGGGAAGAGAGATTAAGGCTGGGTTCAGAAGGCAGAGAAAGTCCAGTGAGGAGGCTGTGGCTGTCATCCAACTCAGTGCTGATGGGGCCCAGGTCAGGGGGGCAGATGTGGTAGTGGCAGGGCTGGGCTAGGGAAGGAGGCTGTTTTAGATCAAACCACCTGGATGGAGCAGAGATCCGAAGGCTCACAGCCATGTCAACATGCGGGCAAAGAGACTTTGGGATGGCGGACATCAGTGGTGCAAAGGCCCTGGGGCCGGCCCAACCTGGCCACCAGGGGGCTGAAGCCAATGGGAACCCTCGTGAATAACCGAGGAGGGAGGTGGCAGCTGCTCCCGGCAGATTGCCTTACAAGGCTCCCTGCAGCGCAGTGGTCACGCTCAGCCACCGCCAGCTCGGCCGCCAGCATTCAGCAGGAACGCGCGCGGAGGGGGCGGGGCCGACGGGCGCCCGCTGTGGGTTCTGCGCGGCTGTCACTGCGCGAGTTGACGCTGCAGCTTCAATTCAGGTCCGTACCGAGCACTCTCTTAGAGGCTCACTCGCGCTGGCAGGGGTGTGCAGGGTCCCCGGCTGTAGCCACTGTAGCCCCCCTGTGTCCGTGAGCACACCTGTCACGCCCGGCGCGCTCCTGGCCCGCACGCGCGCTGCCCACGCAGCTCTGGACGCTGGAGGCACAAGCTGCGGAGTTTCTCCCGCCCCGCGGTTCAGAGGGCCCGGTGTGCCTGGGCGGCCGCGTGGGTGGCCGTGGCAGTGGCAGGCGGCTGTGCACTGAGGTCGCAGGTGCATCTCAGGCGGATTGGTGGCCTGTGCTTGTGGGCGCTGGGCAATGAGTGGCAAGTCTAGGCCTGGGGGAAAGGGAGGGCCCTTTAGGCGCTGTGGGTGGGGGTGGGCTCGGAGGGGCCAGGGTGGGGGTGCATGGAGCCTTCTGGAAGACGGCTGATTGCGCTGCTGGTTGTGTGGCAGCAGAGAGCAGGTGTCTGGGCGCTGACCGTTGATTGTTGTCAGGGTGAGGGGTTTCCGGATCGCTGCGGTGTATCTGGGGAGGGGGTGGAAGGTGTGTATTTGGTGGCCTAGCAGGGAGGCATCCCACCTGAGAGTGCTGACCTGGGCGGTGGGGGAAGGGCGAGAGCTCCCCGGGCTGGGGGGGGTTCTGGGACCTTATAAGACATGTGTTCCTGAGTGGGGTTGCCTCTGAGGGTGGCTGAAGCGCTGCTGAGCCTGGGGTGGGGGATGGGGCTGCCCCTCACCCAGAGCACTTCCTTCCATTTCTCCCTTGCCCCCACCAGACATGCTGCTGCTCAAGAAACAGACGGAGGACATCAGCAGTGTCTATGAGATCCGGGAGAAGCTGGGCTCGTGAGTGTGTGTCAGTGAATGTGATGTGTGTCAGTGAATGTGTAAGTGTGTGGGGGGATGGGTGGCATGGGATGGAGAGGGCCTCCTCTTCTGCTTCAGCTAGGGGGACCCTTCCCTTTCCCCACCTCTGCTCTCTCTCGCCTCCCTCTCCTCTCTTCCTCCTCGTCAACTTCCCCCTCCCTTCCTGCCTCCGCTGTCTCTACGGCAGGGGTGCCTTCTCTGAGGTGGTGTTGGCCCAGGAGCGGGGCTCCTCACACCTTGTTGCTCTCAAGTGCATCTCCAAGAAGGCCCTTCAAGGCAAGGAGGCCCTGGTGGAGAACGAGATTGCGGTGCTCCGCAGGTGCGTGCTTGGCCCCTGGCCAGGCTGCTATTGCTTAAGGCTTGTGGGTAGCGTGTCCTGCGTTGGAGTACCCTGCTTCGTCTGTGTCCCCTGGAAAGCCTGGAATGGGGTTCTGCTGGATCGGGCAGGGGTGGCCTGTGGTAGGGGAGGGGGCAGAGGTGGAAGAAAGCACTCTTAGGCCCTGAGGCCTACAGGGGGCTGCATGGTCTGCAAGGACTTTTTCTTGCTGTTACAGGGTCAGCCACCCCAACATCGTGGCTCTGGAGGACGTCCACGAGAGCCCCTCCCACCTCTACCTGGCCATGGAGCTGTGAGGAGGCCAGGGACAGGCTGGGGTCTGGGTGGTGAGTAGGGGCCAAGGCGCCCGGGTCAGCTGAGCCCCCTCTCCTTGCAGGGTGACAGGGGGTGAGCTGTTTGACCGCATCATGGAGCGCGGCTCCTACACAGAGAAGGATGCCAGCCACTTGGTGGGCCAGGTTCTTGGCGCAGTCTCCTACCTGCACAGCTTGGGCATCGTGCACCGTGACCTCAAGGTGCCTGTCCTCTTGCCCGCCTGCCCAGGCCTTACCCAGCCTCCCTGCGCACCAAGGGCCTGGGGGATTTGAGGAGGCTTAGCCCTTGTCCCAGCCCCCAGGGGCCATGCCAGGCTGACTTGGCACTTCCTCTGGTCACCCGTGTGTCACAGCCTGAAAACCTCCTCTATGCCACGCCATTTGAGGACTCTAAGATCATGGTCTCCGACTTTGGCCTCTCCAAAATCCAGGCTGGCAACATGCTGGGCACTGCCTGTGGGACCCCAGGATATGTGGGTAAGTGAGGGGGCTCCCTGAGGTTCCTTGGGGGCCAGAGGCCTGGGGGACCTGTGGGAGCTGTGATGTCAGGGGCAGGGCAGGTGGTGGGCTAGTCCTGGGGTCAACTAGGCTGAGCCAGGAAGCACTGAAGGCTGGTGTGCACTTGCGTGGTGTGCGTCTGTCTGTCTGTCTGTCTCTGACCCCTAGCCCCAGAACTCTTGGAGCAGAAACCCTATGGAAAGGCCGTAGACGTGTGGGCCCTGGGTGTCATCTCCTACATTCTGTGAGTGACCACTGCAAAAGGCTCTTCTTCTGCCTGCCTGCCCCCTGCTGGGTTGGGGAGGGTTGGACAGCTGGGTGATTCATCTGTGGGTGCCAGGCTGTGTGGGTACCCCCCCTTCTACGACGAGAGCGACCCCGAACTCTTCAGCCAGATCCTGAGGGCCAGCTACGAGTTTGACTCTCCCTTTTGGGATGACATCTCAGAATCAGGTGAACTTGAGGCTGACCCCAAGCTCACGGAGGGGAGGGGGGAGTGATAAGTGGAGTGCGACAGGTTGGGCTGACCTGGCCTCCCCGCTCCAGCCAAAGACTTCATCCGGCACCTTCTGGAGCGAGACCCCCAGAAGAGGTTCACCTGCCAGCAGGCTTTGCAACATCTTTGGTGAGTGGAACCCCTGCCAAACTGCTCCAGGATCAGAGTGAAGGACCACACCCTCAGAGACCTTCCACTCCCCACTGACCCTTGGCCTCCCCCTAGGATCTCTGGGGATGCTGCCTTTGACAAGGACATCCTGGGCTCAGTCAGTGAACAGATCCAGAAGAATTTTGCCCGAACCCACTGGAAGGTCATTATTGGGTGGGGCCCGTGGATATTTTTTGGCTGCAGACCGCCTCCCTTCCCCACCTGCTCCATCCCTCAGCCTCAGGGGGATGGCCTGGGCTGCCAGTGGCCTCTGTGGTCCTTGAAGTCTTGGGGCCAGGGTGAGGGCATGGCCTGATATTCCCCTCTCCCTGCAGCGAGCATTCAATGCCACCTCTTTCCTGCGCCACATCCGAAAGCTGGGGCAGAGTCCAGAGGGCGAGGAGGCCTCAGAGCGGAAGATGGCCCGTCACAGCCACCCAGGCCTCCGGGCTGGCCAGTCCCCCAACTGGTGATGCCCAGGTGCGTGGGGGTGGGCCCTGCACCCACAGGAGGTGGTTCCTTGGTGAGCTTAGAGGGTGTTGAGCCCCATGTGGCCAAGAGCTAAGCAGAGCGAACCCCGGAGAGCAGAGGGCTGAGGGCGGAGGGCGCAGTCAGAAGGCAGGATCCAGGGTTCTGGGAAGAGTGGATGAGAGACGGGCTGGCAGGAGCTGATGGCTGCGAGACCGTGAGTGGGAAGAGCAAGTGGGCACTGCTGCTGAGAGCCTAGACTCGGGGCACGGGTACAGAGCAGGCCAGGGGTGCCTCCAGACTGTTCCCCTTCCCTGTGAGTTTCTCTCTCCCCCTCCACCCTGGCAGATGCTGAGGTTGACTGCACTGACCCCCAGATTCTCTTCCCATGGACTCTTTCACTTCTCTCCCCCACCCTCGTACCCTGGGGCTGGCCTCTGCTGGAGAGTTTCAGACATGTCGGTGTGCCACACGGCACTGGAGTGAGAGTGGGGCACCCCCCAGGCTCTGCCCTCTCCTAGGGGCTGGTGGGGCATGTCCCCAGGGCTCCCCTCCGCTGTCGCCACCACAACCGCTTTGAAACCTGGAGAGACTCCAGGGCAAGTCCTTCCTGCACGCTGTTCTGCGCTTTGCTGACTGTGGGCGGTCCTGCTTGTGTCGTGACCCTCCAGCTCCCCGCCTACTTTTCCCCAAATCAATAAAGACAGACAGAGCAATGGGCCAGTGGTGAGCTGAAGGAAGGGATAAGGGACAGGGTGGGGGGGGGTGACTGTGGGGTCCACTATGGGAAAGGAACCAAGGAGGCTGGCCACTGCCCGTGGGACCACACCGCCGACCTAGCCCACCGCCACCCAAACTTTTGCTTCCTTGCATCACAGCAGACACATTCCTGGTTGTCCAAGAACTTCCTGTCCTCGCCCCACAAGTGGAGGCCTGTAGTCTGGAGAGCAACTAGAGTCCCAGCTTGCCTTCTCCAACCTCTCCCCGCTCCCCGCTCCCCGCTCCCCGCTCCCCGCTCCCCTCACCTGGGCTGAGGCCAGATAGAGCATTTCTTGCAAAGCGTCAGAGCCCTTTGGCCAGGAGAGGGCACCACTGGCTTCAAATCCGGTGCTGGGCTGCACTTGGAAGTCGGGCTCCAGGTCTGGAGGAACAGGCTGGGTTGGTTATGACTTCTTGTGTGAAGATCGGTAGCTGGTCTTCTGGTCTGCATTGCCCCTGCCTCTCGCACCCAAATGCTCGCACGCAAGCCTCTGCTGGCCCTACTGAGCCTTTCTCCTGTGCCCATCAGTGGAAGCACCCCTAGGACCACTCCTCGGCCCCAGCCAGAGCAGAGGAAGCGCCCTTCAGAGTTTTGGGCGAGCTGGCCACTCCTTCCTCCCCACTGTAACCCCTGCCTCTGCTGCTCTCTGCCAGCCCTCATCATGGAGTGTCATGGAGAAGAACCTTCTTGTCGACCTTTGGGACCTGAACCGGCCAGGGAGACAAAGCTTGGCTGGCCTGGGTCTCCAGGGTGGGGACTAGATCAGGGTTTGGGGTTGGAAACAGGGGGCGTGGCTTCCACTGAGGAGAGCAGCCTTTGCACAGTGCACCTCTGCTGAGCTGCGGATGGGCATAGCCCAGGGTGCGGCACGCCTGCCCGCCGATTCCCAGGCCCAACAGCTCCTCGGGGTCCTCTCCTCCAGCATCTTCCCACCACCTTCCTGCTCCATGCTGCCTCATGCACACCTCCCCATAGGTCCCTGAGCCTGGGAGAAGTCTGCTGGTGGGTGGGCAGCTTTCTCTTCTGTCCCCATGGCCAATTCTGGGCCATCCTTCACTCCAGGCTTTGGGGTCACACAATCCAGGGGACCTCAGGCAGCTAACACCATGGCCAGATCTCAACAACTTGGCCTGGTCACCTCCAACGACCTGTTTTGCCTCTCCTTAGCTTCCCACTTGGGACCTTCTCAGCTCTCTTGCTACCTGAGGCATCTTTACCGGTGTCCCTTTGCTGGCTCTCCTTCCCCCCTTTCCAGTTGTTCACATTAGACCCTGCGACACCGACTCGTTCTTGTTTTGTCTGTCAAATATTGTTCAGGCCTCTGCTCTGCACCAGGTGCTGAGCCTACCAGACAAAGAGCCTGCCCTCACGGAGGAGGCCCAACGGCGCAGGGGTGGGCTCACTTGGATGATAGGAATGATCTGCGTGGGGAAAGCAGCATGCTGGCTGCTCAGGAACAGCGATATCCAAGCCAGCCTTCCAGAAGGAATCGCAGTCGTTCAGAGAGGGCCAGCTCTTCCAGCCCAGGCTGGCTGCCAGATCACTGCTGCAGAGTCGGGGCTGCAGCTACAGCTGCCCTGACACAGGGTACAGTTTGGCCTCCGGCCAGAAGGCGGCACCATGGTCACATTCATCAGCCATCCTTGTTCCTTCAGCACCTGGGGCAGCTGCTCAAAACCATTCCTCTCATCTACTGTCCCTCAAGATCCGGCCCCAGGAAAGTCCTCACTTGGGAGAGAGGTCCTGCCCTGCCCAGCTGGGTGAGGCAGAGAGTAGGACTTTTCCTTCATCCCTCCAAGCCCCTCCTATCCGAGGGGCTAGTTTGTGAGAAGAAAGCTTTGGGCCAGCTAGGTTGTGGGACGAGGGCTGGGAGAGAGAAGGGACTGGTTCAGCCAAAGGCAAGAGATGGTGGGGTGTGATAGGGACCTGGGGGGCACCGTGAGAGCATTTCACGCTCAGGGAATGACAGGTGCTCAGCGCTGAGGCTGGAGGGATCAGAACCTGCCAGGGCCGGTGTCGGGCCTTAGTCTGAGCAGTGGTGAGCCACTGGAGTGCCCTTATCCAGTCCGTGGCAGGCGCTGCGCTGTGGTAGAGAACTCAGTGCTGTGAGTCAGGAGCAGGGTCCAGTAGGCTGGCCTTGGGTGTCAGGGATCAGACCGGAATTGAGAGGGAAGCCTTGTGGGTGTCCCGAGAGGAAGCTCTCTCCCTCGCTCCAGACCACACAGGGTTGGTCACACACTCTGTCTTGGAGCAAACCTGTGGGTGGCAGGTGTTCTGGGGAAGCTCAACCTGGAGCCACACTGGGGTGGAGAAGGAAGGAAAGGGGCGTGGGGTGGCCTATGCATTTCTGGGTGCATTGTGCCCCCATTCACCAAGAGGGGTTCACCTGGGTGGGTTTGTGGAGAGGGGTTCACCTGGGTGGGATTGCTTTTGGACATGGTAAGCTGGAGGTGCCTGAAGGGGAAGTAGAGCAGAAGAGACTTGCTTCCCACCTTTCTCTCTGCAAATCTGTATTTGGCTTTTCAGCTGATCCCAACCGTTAGCTCAGTGGGAGCTCTTATTGAGGACTCATTGTGTGTCAGACTCTGTTCTAGAGAGCTTTCCCAGCAGTCAGATCTCCACCGAGAAGTAACCATTCTCGTTGTCAGTGGCCCCACTTTACAGCTGGGAAAACTGAGGCACGGAGAGGCCACGTAACTGAGCCAAGGCTCCAGAGCCTTGTGCTCTGTCGTGCTGCCCGCCTCTGTGCACACGAGGGTTGTGTAGGGACTTGAGAAAATGATCGGGGAGTTCTTCAGCCTTCTCCCTGTGAGTGAACTCAGTGTGAGGGACGAAAGAGAGAACACTGGGCTGGAGGAACTGCCCTCGATTTGCATTTGAGCCTTGCAGGTGGTTTTGTCACCTTCAAAGTCTGCTGTGCCTCAGTTTCATTTATCTAACTTCCCTGTGAAATGAGAACCGAGGAGGTCATTCCATAGTGGTAGAGGCAGGGCGTGGCGTCTGGGCCCTAGAGAGAACCCTTCTGGAGTTCAGTGTGAGGGATGGCTGGGAGTGGGGCAGGGCTGGTGGCAGGTGTACATGTGTGCGGGTCATGTAAATGGCAAGGCAAGACATGTAGCGAGCCTGTGCCAGGGCAGCTGAAGTGGGACTGGAAAGAAGGAGATGGGTCACGGTGGACTGAATCGGGGAAGAGGGTGTAAGAGAGTCGAGGATGCTGCCCACCCCCATTGCCCCAGAACTCAGGAGAGAAGCAGGCTTGTTCAGGACATGAAGGGACCAAGCTAGGCCCCTGTCTCGACTCTAAGCTGACTTCCTTCCTGCCAGTCAGTCGGTGGGCACGTGGCAGCCGTGTTCTCTGCCCAACCCCAGCTTTGTGCAGGCACTGCTGTCTCCATCCCTGGCTTCTGAGATAGAATGTTTGCAAAATAACAAACCACCCGCTTTGGTTGATTGAGGCCTGCTGTGAGAAGTCACTGGAGATCAGCCTGGAAGTGAACATTCTCAAGAGGGCACAGGATCAGATGTTTGTGTTCAGAGTTTTTCTGTATTTCCCAGCCCTATCTGTCACCTCTTGATAAATATAAAAACCTCATCTCCAGGTCCCTCCCCAGGTCCCACGGACCGTTCAGTGGCTCCCCTCATGCCAGGGGAGGCCTCATTGCTCCTCTCAGTTTATCCTTATAGGTCTTTCAACTATTGCTTTTGTATAGTTTTAAAGATTTTAAAAATTTATTGGTTTTTTAAAGAGAGGAAGGGAGCCCTGGCTGCCATGGCTCAGTGATTGAGTACTGGCCTGTGACCAAAGGGTTGCCAGTTAGTTTCTCAGTCAGGGCACAGGCCTGGGCTGCAGGCCAGGTCCCCAGTAGGGGGCGCGCGAGAGACAACCACACATTCATGTTTCCCTCTCTTTTCTCCCTCCTTTCCTCTCTGTCAAATAAATAAATAAATAAATACATAAATAAATAAATAAAACCTCTAAAAAAAGAGAGGAAGGGAGAGAGAGAGAGAGAGCGACATCGATTTGTTGTTCCACTTATTTATGCAGTCATTGGTTGATTCTTGTATGTGCTGTCACGGGGGGGATCGAACCTGCAATCCTGGCTTATCAGATGATGCTCTAACCAACTGAGCTACCCGGCCAGGGCACTTTAGGTATTTCAAGTGACATTGCTAAGTACAGATGAGCTTAGAATTGATGTACTTGATCAAAATGTGGTGACACGCATCAGTGCGGGCAATGCTTGTGCCTTTGCGCTGCTTCGTTTAACAGTAACAGGGCGGCTGTGACTGTCTTTCTGTTGGTACCTGCCAGCTACATCTCGTTCCATCCTATTCCTTTCAAACTTGAAATTTCATTTTAATTGAGATACAATTCACATACCATAAAATTCGCACTTTAAAGTCTAAAATTTATTGTTTTTAGTGTATTTACAAAGTTTTGCAATCATCACCCCAGTCTAATCACAGAATATTTTCATCACCCCAAAAGAAGCCCCTGTACCCATGTAGTGGTCACTCCACAATTTCCCCACCGCACCTCACCCCCAGCCTCTGACAATCACTGGTCTCCTTTCTGTCTCTGTGGGTTTGCCTATTTTGACATTGCACATAAATGGAATCATACAATATGTGGCCTTTTCTGTCTGGTTTCCTATGCTCTGCACAATGTTTTCATCCACATTGTAGCATGTGTCAGTACTTCATTCCTTTTTATAGCTGAATAATGTCCCATTGTACGGATAGACCGCGCTTTGTTTATCTGGGCATCCATTGATGGACATTTGGGTTGTTTCCACCTTTTGGCTACTGTGAATCACACTGCTGTGGTCATTTCTGTGCAAGTTTTGTGTGGACATAAGTTTTCAGTTGTGTTATTTGGTAGAATCCACCAGTGAAGACTTCTGGGCTTGGGTTTTCTTTGTGGGAAGAGTTTCAGTTTAGCCCTGGCTGGTGTAGCTCAGTGGATTGAGCGCGGGCTGGGAACCAAAGGATCCCGGTTCGATTCCCAGTCGGGGCACATGCCTGGGTTGCAGGCCAGGTGTCCAGTGAGGGCCATGTGAGAGGCAACCATACATTGCTGTTTCCCTCCCTCTCTTTCTCCCTCCCGTCCCCTCTCTCTAATAATAAAATAAAAAAAAAGAGTTTCAATTCATAACTTAATTTATTTGCTTGTTATAAGTCTATTCAGACTTCCTATTTTAATGTCAATTTTGGTCATTTGTGTCTTTCTAGGAATGTGTCCATTTCATCTGAATTGTCTAGTTCATTGACATAAAATTGTTCAGAACTTTGCCTTATAATCCCTTTAATGTCTGTAGGTTGGTAGTAATGTCCCTCTTTCATTCTTAATCTCAATAATCTTTTTTCTTGGTCATCCTAGGTAAATCGATGAACCAACTTTTGTTTGAATTGATGTTCTCTATTGTTTTCCTGTTTTCTGTTTCATTCATATCTGTACTAATCTGGCCTCTGCTGGCTTTGGATTTAGTTTGCTTTTCTTTTTCTAATTTATTAAGGTGGATCATTAGGCTGTTGATTTGGGAACTTTCCTTTTTGCTGGTGTAGATATTTAAAGCTGCAAGTTTCCTTCTAAGAACTGCTTTAGCTGCATCCCACAATTTCGACATGTTGTGTTTTCATTTCATTCTGTTCAAAGTATCCTGCAATTTCTTTTGTAATTTTTTCCTTTGATCTGTGTGCTGTTTAGGAGTTTGATGCTCAATTTCCAAATATTTTTGAATTTCCTAGATTGTTTCATTTTATTTTTTTATTTATTTATTTTTTAGATCTTTTACATTTTTTTTTTTTAGATTTTATTTTTATTTTACTTTTAGAGAGAGGGGAAGGGAGGGAGAAAGAGAGGGAGAGAAACAGCAATGTATGGTTGCCTCTCACATGGCCCTCACTGGACACCTGGCCTGCAACTCAGGCATGTGCCCTGACTGGGAATCAAACTGGGACCGCTTGGTTCCCAGCCCGCGCTCAATCCACTGAGCTACACCAGCCAGGGCTCATTTTATTTTTTTTAAAGCTTTTATTTATTTATTTTTAGAGAGGGGAAGGGAGGGAGAAAGAGAGGGAGAGAAGCATCAATGTGTGGTTGCCTCCCAAGCCCCCCCTACTGGGGACCTGGCCCGCAACCCAGGCCTGTGACCTGACTGGGAAATGAATCAGCGACCCTCTAGTTCTCAGGTGGGCACTCAATCCATTGAGCCACACCAGCCAAGGGTCCTAGATTTTTTCTTTTTAAAAAAATTTCTAATTTAATTTTTCTGTGGTCAGAGAACAGATTTTGTATTATTTCAGTCTTTTTTGATGTATCGATACTTGTTTTATGACCTAGGCTATGTTGTGTCTTGGAGAATGTTCCATGTGTATGTGAAAAGAGTAAGTATGTTGCATTTGTTGAATGGAGTGTTTTGTAGATTCCAGTTAGGTCAAGTTTGTTGTTGAAGTTTTCTATGTCCTTGCTGCTTTTCTTCCTAGTTTTATCAGTTACTGAAAGTGGGTATTGAAATTTCCAACTATCATAGCTGAGTTGTTTCTTTCTCCTTCAGCACGGTCAGTTTCTGCTTTACGTGTGTGGGGTTGCGCCGTCAGACGTGTACCTGTTTGTAGCTGTTATGTCTTCCTAATGAATCGACCCTTTCATCATGATGAAACATTTCTTTTTTCTCTAATAATGGCTTTTGTCTTGAAGTCTATTTTATCTGATATTAATGTAGCCGCTCCAGCTCTCTTATGGTCACTGTTTGCATGATATATCTTTTTCTGTCCTTCTACTTCCAGTCTATTTGTGTCTTTGAATCGAAGATTTGTCTCTTGTAAGCAATATATAGTTACTTGAATCTTGCTTTTTTGAATATCTGACTTTTGGTTGGGGTCTTTAGATAATCCACATTTAATTTAATGATTGATATGGTTGGATCTACGTTTGCCGTTTTGCTGTTCATTTTCTATATATTTTCTGTCTTTTTTGTCCCTCTTTTCATCCTTGACTGCCTTCTCTTTGTTAAATATTTCCTCTGTTGACTTTTTAAATATATATATATATTGCAGTTTAATATATATATATTTAATTTAATTGACTATGCATCTTATTCACAATCTATTTCATATTAATACTGACTCAATTTTGGTAAAATGTAGAGACTTGGTTCCAAGACAGCTTCATTTCTTCCCTTCTCTTTTGTGCCATTAATACCATGTATATTACATCTATATGAGTTATAAGCCCCCAAATACAGTATTATACCTAATGCTTTATACAATTGTATGTCTTCAACAAGTTAAGAAAAGAAATGAGGAAAATATATTAGGAGTCTCTACGTAGTCTCTACTTTTATATTAACCCACATATTAATTATTTTGGATGCTCTTTATTTCTTCCTGTGAATTCAAGCTATTAACTGTTGTTAGCCTGAAGTACTTACTTTAATATTTCTTGTAAAGAAGTCTACTAGCAATGAATTCTCTCAGTCATTTATCTGGGAATGTGTTTTTAGCCTTCAATGTTTAAATTTTTTTTTTTTATAAATTTTTTTTTAAGATTTTTATTTATTTATTTATTTTCAGAGAGAGGAGAAGGGAGGGAGAAAGAACAATGTATGGTTGCCTCTCACATGGCCCTCACTGGGGACCTGGCCTGCAACCCAGGCATGTGCCCCGACTGGGAATCGAACCGGGACCCTCTGGTTCCCAGCCCGCGCTCAATCCACTGAGCTACACCAGCCGGGCGTAAATTTTTTTTTTTTTTATTGTTGTTCAATTACACTTGTCCACATTTTCCCCACATTACTTTCCCCTGTGCTGCCCACGCCCCTCCCACATTCAATCCTTCCCTGCCCCATTGTCCTTGTCCAGGAGTCCTCTATTCGTGTTCCTTGACTTCACCCTTCCCCTTCTTTCCCCTGTAATCCCCCTGCCCCCTCCCCTCTAGTCCCTGTCAATTTGTTCTTTATTTTCATGTCTCTGGTTCTATTTTGCTCACTTGTTTGTTTTGTTGATTAGGTTCCACTTATGGGTGAGATCATATGGTATTTGTCTTTCACCGCCTGGCTTATCTCACTTAGCATAATGCTCTCCAGTTCCATCCATGCTGTCAAGAAAGGTAGGAGCTCCTTCTTTCTTTCTGCTGCGTAGTATTACATTGTGTAAATGTACCATAGTTTTTTGATCCACTCATTTACTAACGGGCATGTAGGTTGCTTCCAGCATTTGGCTATTGTAAATTGTGCTGCTATGAACATTGGGGTGCATAGGTTCTTTTGGATTGGTGTTTCAGGGTTCTTAGGATACAATACCAGCAGTGGAA
This sequence comes from Micronycteris hirsuta, assembly GCA_004026765.1. Lineage (NCBI taxonomy): Eukaryota > Metazoa > Chordata > Mammalia > Chiroptera > Phyllostomidae > Micronycteris > Micronycteris hirsuta. The sequence continues at coordinate 69,525 of PVJI01007655.1, forward strand.
TTGTTGGGTCAAAAGGCAGTTCCAATTTTAGTTTTCTGAGGAAATTCCATAGTGCTCTCCACAGTGGCTGCACCAGTCTGCACTCCCACCAACAGTGCAGTACGGTTCCCTTTTCTCCACAACCTTGCCACCACTTGTTTGTGGTAACCTTCAATTTTTAAAGGACAGTTTTACATATAGAATTTTTGATAATTATTTTTCCTTTCAGCTCTTTGATTACATCATCCTACTGTCTTTTGGCATCCATTGTTTCTGATGAGAAGTTAACTCAGTTTTACTGTGGTTCCCTCTGCATGGGCTTATTGCTTTCAAAATGGTCTATCTTTGGCCTTCAACAGCATCACTGTGAAGTGTATACAACTAGCTCTTTTGTGCTTACCTCACTTGGGGTTCATTGAACTTCTTCGATCTCATTAATGTTTCTCATAAAAGTTCGGACATTTCCATCATTATTTCTTGAAATATTTATTCTATCCCCTCCTCTCTCTTCTCTTCTTCAAAGCCTCCCATTGCACATGTTTTAGTACGCATGTTATTATACCACAGATCTCTGAGGCTCAATCATTTTTCTCTCTGTTCTTTGGATTGGATGATCTATTTTCAAGTTTCCTAATTTTTTTGACATCTTGAACCTGCTCTTAAATACCTCCAGAGAAGTTTTCATTTCAGTTATCATATTTTTCAACTCTGTGATTTTCCTTTAGTTACTTTTTCATAATTTCTAGATCCTTGTTGAAAATCTGTACTTGTTAATTCATTGTTGTCATACTTTCCTTTAACTCTTTAAACATGGTTTTCTTTAGTACATTGAACATACTTATAATAACTGCTTTGAAGTGTTCATCTGCTCGTTCAACTTGTGGAAACACGTAGGCATAGTTTCTACTGACTGCTTCTTTCCCTGAATATGGGTCACACTTTGCTGTTTCTTTCCATGTTATGTAATTTTTTGTTAAAAATTGAACGTTTTAGATAACATTTTCGAGTTACTCTGGATTCCGATATTCCCTTTCCCCTTAGAGGTCGTTATTTTTGCTGTGTATGTGTTTTGTAACTTGTTTCTTCATTGTATAATTTTTCTGGATGACATCTGAGAAATCCATCCTCCTGTGGTATATGCAGTTACTAGTGCCTGTTCTTAGTTTTAAAAAAGTTATAGTTTGAACTGTTAAGCCTGGTGTCCTAGGAGCTGCCCTGTATCTGCCTAACTTACCGGACAGCCAATTATTGGACAGAAACTGTGCTCAAACAGAGTAGTACTCTGCTGATGGATCTGTGTGTGGGCAGGGGAGTTCTTTCAATGTTTAAGCTATTTTAAGGTCTGCCCTGGATTTTCTTTTTGGTGGGCCCTTCTGAGTCTCCTATATACATGTGCGTAGCCCCAAGGTAATCCAAGAGAGTGTGAATAGCCTGGGACCTCTCCATTTTCTGGTTAGCCTGGAATATGCTGTCCCAACCACACTCACCACCTCAATCCAGTAGAGCTAAACTGTTGGTCCTTTCCTGCTGGTCAGCCTCTGAAAAGTCCCTTCCACTGACAATGCCCCTGGGTGTGGGTATTGCCCAACACTTCAAATTGAGTTAAGCCCCCTTCAAACCTAGGCAGGAAAATTGCTGGTCTTCACAGGCTGCCTTGCCTGGGCAGAACCTCCATGCCAACCAAGCTGGGAGGCATGGACCCTGGCTGGTGTGCCTTAGTGGACTGAGTATACGCCTGCAAACCAAAGGGTTGTTAGTTTGATTATCAGTCAGGGCACATATCTCGGTTGCGGGCCAGGTCCCCAGTAGGGGGCACACAAGAGGCAACCACACGTTGATGTTTCTCTGTCTCTCTTTCTCGCTTCCCTTCCCCTCTCTCTAAAAATAAATAAATAAAATCTTTAAAAAAAAAAAGGAAAGCTGGGAGGCATGGGAGTAGCCTAGGCCAGAATGACACAAATTCCCAAAGTTCAGCTTCTCAGTTTGTTATATACCTTTGGTTGACTTCCAGGTCATAAAGGTTGTTTTACTTGACCATAGATGGAAGTCCTGCCGTTTCAACCTGTTTTTTTGGTCCTATCATTTAGATGTATCTCTTATAAACAAATTATAGCTGGATTTTTAAAAATCCTGCCTTTTTAAAATCAATATATGCTTATACGTTTATTGAATGTTTTATTTATTGATTTTAGAGAGAGAGGAAAGGAGAGCAAGAGAGAGTGAGAGAGAGAAAAAACACTGATTTATTGTTCCACCTATTCACTGGTTGATTCTTGCATGTGCCCTGACTGGGGATCAAACCCACAACCTTGGCATATCTGGACGATGCTCTAACCAACTGAGCTACTTAGCCAGAGCTAAAAAATCCTGTTCAAATTCAATTTATTTATTTTGCTTAGTGATATTTGGATTAATTTCTATAATGTTATTTTATACTTTCTACTTATTCCAGTATTTCCGTTTCTTCATTTATCTCCTTTGACTTCTTTTGGATTGAGATTTTTTTCTCATTATTTGACATTTTTCCTCTACTAGTTTAGAAGTAGTACATTCTGTATTCTTTTAGGAGTTACTCTGGAAGGTTTAGCATGCATATTTATCTTAACAATGTTTAAAGTTATTCAATACTGATATGGACATGAGGGAATAACAGGGTCCAGAATTATCTTGCCATCATACACAACTGGAATACTTGGCAAAATAGACGAATGAACTGTTTTTATTTTTATTTATTTTTATTTTTATTTATTTTTAGACAGAAGGGAAGGGAGGGAGAAAGAGAAGGAGAGAAACATCAATGTGTGGTTGCCTCTCATGTGGCCCCCACTGGGGACCTGGCCTACAACCCAGGCATGTGCCCTGACTGGGAATCGAACCGGCACCCTTTGGTTCCCAGCCCGCCCTCAACCCACTGAGCTACACCAGCCAGGGCTACGAATGAACCGTTTTTAGATGGTGGACAACAGTCAGTGAAGACCCTGTGCTGTCTGAAAGAAAGGAAACAAATAGGCAAACTCCACCACCCAGACTTTCTTACCGAGGTCAAAGAAACAGAAAAATGTAACCCATAATGATAAAACTCAGCCAATCGAAACAGACTCAGGGGAGTTCTCATTTATGATCTGGCATGTAAAGAGCTTGGAAGTCATTACTCCATGCTAACAATGAATAAAAATTGAACAACCTGAAAAACGAACAGCTCTTCTTAGATCCATCAGAGAATTAAGGTCGTGGGGCAAACTGCTGCCCTCAAAACTGGAGAGACAGGCAAATACAGGGAATTACAATTTACCAGAGTGAAAACTCACAACAGGGAACAGTGCTGGGGCAGGAAAACCTGAACTGTAATTGATGAATTTCTGGAGGCTCCTTGCGGACAAGTCTGAGAGCTAAAAACCCCAGGTTAGGGTAGGGGAACAGTCTTAGGGAGGCTTTCACACTTCCGTGGGTTTTACCTCTAGCAGCCTTACCAGGTTCTCACAGTGAAGATTGGAGAAAAATCTCATGGTTCTGGCAGGGGGAGAGGGGAAAGTAGATATTTTGAAAGACAGCAGAGTACTCTGGTCTTCTTAACAAGGCCCACCCTCAAGAGAAATTATTATATCAAAGCCTGACCTATGGAGGTTTTATCAGAATCTGACAGACCTGGGAGAAGCGAAATACCTCCTCCCATCCTCTCTACCCACCCTATCTCACCTTAGGAGCGGAAAGCTGAGAAGCACCGTGATGCTCACAGTGCAGAGGCACAGGCTCATGAGAAGACTGAGATCGAATCGTAGATCTATAGAATGCTTCCTCTGCCCTCACACCTCCTCACCACATTACTAAAGGCCTATTTCCTGCAGGTCTTTTGACCTAGTTCATCATGTCTAGCTCTCAAAAAAAAAAAAAAGTACAAGCATACTGAAGGCAAAAAAACAAAAACAAAACACAAAACCCAGTCTGAAGAGACAGAGCAAGCATCAGAACCAGACTCAGATATGGCAGAGATACTGGATTTATCGGACCAGCAATTTAAAATACTATGATTAATATGCTAACGGCTGTAATGGAGAAAGTAGACAACATGTAAGAACATGGGCACAATTAGCCACCAGGGAGAATGTGAAATAAGGTTTCTAGCTGGGAAGCCAGATGTGCTGTTAACCTTTGGGGATTTTACTTCTAACAGCAGGAAGGGGACAATGCGTACTGGGGGGTACTAAACGTTCTCTTCCACAGTGTCTTTTCGCCAGTTTTGGAAAGTTCTCGGCCATTGTCTTTTTCACTATTGCATAGTCCCTATTCTTGTTTTTCTTCTTCTACAAATTCAACTCAGTATTTGTGTGACTTCAGTCTCTCTGTTCTGCATTCTGGATAATTTATTTAAGTCCATCTTCCAGTTCACCAGTTTCAGCTGTATTTAATATGCTATTTAACCTATAGCTTGAATTTCTAATTTTAATTATTATATTTTTAATTTCTAGAAGTTTTATTTGGTCGTACTTGGTCGTTTTGTAGTCTCTTGTTCTTTTGTTATACTTTTGATTATTTTATACTTCATTAAAAAAAGATTTCATTTCCTTATTTTTAGAGAGAGGGGAAGGGAAGGTGAAAGAGAGGGAGAGAAACATCAATGTGTGGTTGCTTCTCACACGCCCCCTACTGGGAACCTGGCCCGCAATCCAGGCATGTGCCCTGACTGGGAATCAAACCCGCGAGCCTTTGGTTTGCAGCCCGCGCTCCATCCACTGAGCCACACCAGGCAGGGCGATGCTTCATTTTTTAAAACTATATTGATCATGTGTATTTTTTGTGTCATATAATTTCAAAATCTATTTTTGCAGGATTGATACTTAAACATGTATATATTTTAAAAAAGATTTTATTTATTTATAGAGAGAAGGGAAGGGAGGGAGAAAGAGAGGGAAAGAAACAGCAATGTGTGGTCGCTTCTCACATGGCCCCTACTGGGGACCTGGACCGCAACCCAGGCATGTGCCCTGACTGGGAATCGAACTGGCGATCCTTTGGTTCCCAGCCCGCACTTGATCCACTGAGCTACACCAGCCAGGGCTAAACATGTATATGTTTTTGTCGTGCATGGTGGCTTGTTTCCTTGTACATGTTGTTTTTTTTTTTTCATTATGTATTTTATTTTTTATTTTTTTTATATTTTTTAACTATATTTTATTGATTATGCTGTTACAGTTGCCCCATTTCCCCCCTTCTTTCCCCCCTCCCCCTTACCCCCCTTTCCCCTCCCTTTAGTTTTGTCCATAGGTCCTACACATAAGTCCTTCTGTTCCTGTACTTCCTATACTGTTCTAACCTCCCCTTGTCTGTTGTCATTATGTATTTTAGAATTTTCTATAGGAATCCCTTGAGGCCCGTATTTAAAGGACACCCCTGAACAGAGGACCTGTGCTTGCCTGTGCCATGCACTACTGGGTAATACTCCCTCTGGACCAACCCATTTAGAACTTTTTAAAAGTGTTTTAAACTTTTCTATTTTTATTGGACTGTCACAGTCTAAGTAAAATCTGTGTGCAAGCTAATCAGAGCAGCTTGAAGACAAATTTAGGAGCTGTCCCCCCAACCAGATTACTCTCCTTAAGTCCCTGAAAAACAGAAATTCTGGAGAATCCACTCCTCTGTGCCTAGACCACTCTAAGCTAAAATTTCAGCTTGTGACTGACTATCAATTCTCAGGCCAACACTTTCTTTTTGTTCCACTTCTACTTAGATCCAAGGTCCAGATATGGAAACATCTTCACCTCTTTTGGTGGGGTATTTCCCCCTAGGTCACTAATTGTATTAGTTTTCTGTTGCTGCTATATCAAATTACCACAAACTTAGTGGCTTAAGACAGTACAAATTTATCATGTGACAGTTATGGCAATCTAAAATAGAGTTTACTGAGTTGAAATCGAGGTGTCAGTAGGGCTGCATTTTGATTTTGAGGAGGCTCAAGGGAAGAAACTTTTTTTTTTTTGTCTTTTGCAGCTTCTAGAGGCTGCCCGCGCTCCTCAGTTTGTGGCGCCTTCGTCCGCCCTCAAAGCCAACAGCGTGGCACCGTCTCGCCGCTCTCCGGCTCTGCCCCATGCCTCTGTCCTCACACCTGCTCCTCTCGCCCTCCTGCCTCCTCTTTCCTGTATAAAGATGCACGTGATGGCCTTTAGGGCCCACTCGGACAACCCAGGACAGTCTCCCCATCTCAAGATCCTTGACTTAATCACACCGGCAAAGTCCCTTCTGCCATGTAATGTACCATATTCACAGGGTCCCAGAACTAGGATGTGGCCATCTTTAGAGGCCAGTATTCTGCCAATCACACCCATTGTGAGCATTGGCCTTCAAGAGTGCGGGCTCTATGTGGGGCTCGGGTGTTTTCTGTAGGTTCCCACGGGTGGTTCACAGAAAACTATGGGAAGAGGGTGTTCAAGGAAAAGGGGAATCGCCCTGGACTCCTGGGCGTACATTCCCCGTGGACAGGTGCTAACCCCGGAGCTGGCTCACTCTTCTTGACACCAATATCCTCATAGTTTCTGACCTCAGGAGGTTTTCTCTTATTTTCCAACCAGGTAAACCATTCATTCCAACATGTGTTTAGATTTTGTCATATGTTTTAGGGGTTCTGGATTGGGAAGATTTCTCTGGACATGCTCACAAAGTCGCTGCTGCATTCTCATACTGCACTCGTCCCTACCCACCCTGCAGCTTACTTTCTACTTCCTGCCATGTCTCTGTGGTTGGGAGTTCTTATTTTAGAGAGCCTACTCCAACTACTACGTGCAGAACGCACTGGAGGTGCGCAGAGCTGAGGCCAGGAGGCCAGGGCGGAGCAAACCCCATCTGTACCTTGAGGTGGCTCTGTGGTCTCTGCAAGCTCTCCTTGTCTCCAGCCTGGGGCTTTTGGTCCAATTGCGCACTTTATCAACCAGAGGGACACGTGCTGGGACATGTGAGTCTGTCCTTGTCCCTCCCCAGCTTGGGTCCTTCTGTGGCTTCCATCACCTCATACTGAGGCTTGGGTCTGACTCCACGCCAAGTCTTGGGGTGCAGCTGGCAAACTCCGTGGTCACGTCTGGGCCCCTGCTCTCATGATCTCTCTGCCACTCCAGACATTCAGTGTCATTTACTGCTTTATTCAGTCTGTTGTTTAGGGTCTTCCCTCCCAGGAAGTTTGCTCCAAGTGGCAGGCCCCTTTGGTTCACTGTCTCATCCTAGTCATTAGCCGTGTGTGACAGATAGAGGCTCAATGGGTCGTGAGTAAATGGGGGACTC